>VDFB02265210.1:0-64136 GCA_007258455.2 Sequoia sempervirens
TTCATTTGACTTTTTCTAGTCCATGTGCTTGTATGTTTGGATGGAAGTTAACTTTTGATAAGTGTTTTGATTTTAATAAGAACAATTTGAGTTTTTAGGGTTTCCACTACCTCAACACTCTTTGCACAACAACTAGCAAACTACTATGGTGGCTAGGATTGTGCCAAACACCATTTTGGAGCATTTTAGGGAGTTGGAAAGTAGGGATAATAGTTTTGGATTCCCAAGAAGGTTTGACCTAAGAAGCTTATGTGAACACTTTTCTTTCCTTTTTCAAAACATGTTCATATTATCTAGCAAGTTGTTAAGCGTGAAACCTAGGCATATTATAGTTGCTTACTTGAAACTTTGATGTATCGTTTGATTGTTTCCCAACAGAATAAAGAACACTAACTCAGTTTCCCAAACATGAATTTTACTCAAACATGTTTTGATCAATGGAATATTTTTACCTTCTTAGGGCATGTGGGATCATGATGGACAAAAAAATTGTAATATGATGGTGTGGGCTGGCTGACCTTTTGCAGGTGATGTAAGTGAAAAGGTTTTTAAAGTTCTTGTTTCCACTGATATAGGCAATCTTTTAATTTGAATTTGGCAAGGTAGATATTATTCATTTTTCTGCATTCAAGTCGACTGGTCTAATTTGATTGAAAAGATCTATGGCTAAAGTGTCATTTTTATGAATTTAAAAAATACATCACATTGTAAGCTTTGCATACTAGGATTAAAGAAATAAAAATTGGTTTCAAAATTTTTACAAGTTAGAGTTGACCAGACATCACAGTTTTTATATTTTTTGAAATATGGTAAGCATAATTAATTATTTACTTGATTCCCAAAAATAATACACATCACATTAGGGCATGGGTCCTGCCATCTAAATTTTATAAAAAAAATATTATCCCATTTATTTTGGTTGTTAGGGTGGTGGGACAAGCCTGCCTTATTTTTCCCACTGAAATTTGGCATACTTGCATTTGAAATTTCAGAACTCAACAAATAGATTTTTCTTTTTTAAACAAACCCGACTTAGAAACTACATTCAATTTACCCACTATAGATTCTATTCTTATATTTTTCCAAATAATATGAATAACATTCAAATTTTTATGTCAGTTTTCCTAACTCTGATTTTTCTAGATTTTTTGCCACTTAAGGGCCTCTTTTTTCCATGATGATCCTGCACATACCTAGAGCTATTTCATTTTACAAATTTCTTCAAGAAGGTTGGTGTAATCTTGTGGTGACATTTTTCCCCCCTTAATTTATGTCCCATTTTCATTGACTTTGTGCATAAAGTATGTGTTTTTTAGGTCATAACTTGTGTTTAACTAGTTAAGGAAAGAGTTTAAGTTGTGACAATATTTCTAATTCCTTCTAAACACTATCCTTGACATGCTAAACCTAGTTATGAAATACTTTTGCAAATACATATAAAATTATGAGTTGTGTATGTTGTGGTTTAAAATATTTATTATATTGTATGTCCAAATAGCAGTATATGTTCTTGATTTAATCAATTTGGTTCATCACCTTTTTAGTCTTAGGTGACATTTTATGTTTCCTTCATCCCTTTTCTCAGCATGCAACAATAGTATAAGTACAAGCTAGGTGAAGTACCAAAGGAAACCAATCTTCTCTAGAGGTTGATCTCTATTACATGAGCCCACACTCAAGGAGATCATCCCATGTTTGATGGGGTGGTTGAGTGATTTTATCAGCTCAACAAAGGTGCACACTTCCATGACAACAATACCCACACCTACAAATGAAAAATATGGCATTGGTGTTGAAAAACATCATTCAAACCTACTAAACTATGGTGTGGAAATGTCCTAACTTCCTGTTTAAGCCTTGGTCAAAACCTTTTTTTATTGATTCAACAATTTATAAAGACTTGGAAGAGACACCAAGTGGCATATGCAATAGTGTCATAAGTAGTCATCAATAATGCAGTATAATGAATATGAGAACTTGAGACTAGATGCAATGAAGTTAGGATGACCCAATGTAAGAATTAGTGGGGCTTTGCTATTTGTTGATGTAATAGCTAATGTAAATACAATAACTAATTCAAACATAACTATGATAGGTATGTGGATGATTCTCAATATTCAAATTTATGACAGATGATGATCTTCTTATGATGATAGATGGATTGATTTCTTGATGGAAATAACTTAGGAGTGACATCCTTTTAATTGCATCTTAAATATGCAATTTTGAACTTTTAATTAAAAAATTCAACAAATAATAACCAATTTTTAAATTGATTCAACTTAAAATCATAATTAATTTTGAAATAAAATAAAATATGTGAGAGTCATACATAATCTTAAATTAGATAAAAATAATAGTCTCTTAAAATTTGAAAAAATTAAAAAATTAAAAAAATATTAAGTGTAGGTCAATGAAGACACTAAATAAGTGAAAATGGTGTGTTAGAATCACAACTTAAAATCATGTCTAAAATTTAGAACCATAAGTTAGGATACCCAAGCAAAAAGGTATATACTGATCGGGACAAGTGGATGGGACGCATTTGCACCTTTCTCGCTATTATCATTTGTTAAGTTTTAATCTTGTGGCTATAGGCAATGCTCAAAGTTTCTAGTCATGCGCTCTAGAAGGTTGGGTATTCTTCTAGATCAAAGTTGCCTTCAAGTCAGAAAATGCCTTGTCACAAGCTTTAGTCCACTAAAATTCAACATCCTTACTGAGAAGGGTATACAATGGTGTTGCTACCTTGCTGAAATCTTTGATGAATCACCTATAATATCCTGCATGACCCAAGAAACTCCTAACATCCTTTTGTTTTGCAGGTGTAGGAAGATTTTTGATTACCTCAATTTTTGTAGGATCTACTTGAATTCCCTTGTGGGAGATGTAGTGGCCAAGAAGTACACCCTCTTGCATCATCATGAAGCAATTTTCACTATTTAAGGATAAGTTTTAGTCTTCGCATCTCTATAGGACTCTCTTAATATTTTCCAATGCTTGATCAAAATCAACACCATAAGTGGTGAAGTCATCCATATAGATTTCCATGCAATCATGAGAAATGTCTGAGAATATGCTAATGACTTCCCTCTGGAAAGTTGCAGGTGAATTGCACAAGCCAAATGGGAGTACCAAATAGGCATAGGTCCCCCATAGACAGGTAAATGTGGTCTTCTCCTTGTCTTTTGGTGTAATTTGGATCTGGTTGTAGCCGCTGAATCAATCTAGAAAAGAGAAGTATTGCTTTCCTCCAAGTGTTTCCAAAACTTGATCAATAAAGGGTAAAGGAAAGTGGTCCTTCTTGGTGGCAACATTAAGTTCCTTATAATCAACACAAAGTCGCCATTTCCCTCCTTTCTTGGGTACAATCACTAATGGAGACACCCACTAACTGTCTAAAATGGGATAGATAAATCTTGCATCTAGTAATTTTTGTAGTTCTCCTTTCATAATTTCTCTTAGTGCAGGGTTAATTCTTATTTGTGGCTATCTTACTGGAGTGCAATCATCTTTGATATAAATTTTGTGTGTACAAAGTTTAGGATACATTCCCTTCACATCATGATAATCCCATGTAAATGCATGTTGATGGGTCCTTAATAGGTTTGCCAATAACAATTGTTTCTCTTCATTCAATTTACTATTAACATTCAAATATTTTCCCTCTAACAACTAGACTTGTGTAGTTAACTTTATCATGGATGATTCATTAATACATGGTACCTTTAGTTCATATTGCAGATATGTATGGGACATTCTTGTTACTATAGGAAGTATGTCTGCAGGAGCAGTGGTTGTAGGAAGAGTGGCTAGAGGAAGATCGTCTGCAGGAATAGTGGTTGTAGGAAGAGTACGTAGAAGTGTCCTGACTGAAGTAGAAGATTGATGTTTCCTCCACTTCATAACGGTTATGAATGATGTTAGCTAACACTTCATCCTCATCTTGGAGCTGCATGAAAGAGCTTCTACCTAGGATCATAAGTTGTTCCACAAAATTAACTTCCTTGGCCTCTTCACCAACTTGTGGCCATATGAGGTCATCTTCATCATGAGATGGCTGAGTAGGTCGATAAAGAACAAAATTTTTAGTACTCCTCTCATCTAAAATGGTCATGTCACCTGACCGATATCTAATGTTTGCATGTGTATTTGCTAACCAAGGCCTTTCGAGAATGACAGGATACTTGCCTAGCATAGCCTTAGGAGAAAGAATCATAAAATCTGTTGGGTATTCCTAGGAGTCTAGAACTACCACAAGATCCTCCACTACACCATCAGGCTTAACAATAGAGCTATCAGCAAGCTACAAGACAGTAGGAGTAGATCTCATACTTGCAATGTTTAGTTTTTGTAGGATGTCCTTGGTCATTACATTTATTGTTGCCCCTAAATCAATCAGAGCATTCTTTACTTGGATCCTGTTTATGATGACTCCTACCACATGACTGCTTGGGTCATTATACTTGGGAATAGTCACTTTTCCCAACATGATGTCGGTCAGCTAGCCAACCACATGAACTATAGTTGGGTCTTTCTTTTTTCTACCTAGCTTCTTCAGATAGGCTTCTTTGAATTCTTTACCATAGATTGGAACATCCTTATGGCCTGAAATAGGGGTATATGAACACATATATGCTTCAGCTGATCCAAGATATCAAAGGTGGTATCCTCCTTTTCTTCTTTCTTCTTGGCAACTTCCAATCTCTGAGGAAATGGTGGTTCTTGTTCAATCTTCTTGACCTGGACTGATTCAATATTCTTAGGTACATTTGGTTGTATGGGATCATTCAGAGGCTCCTCCTCCTCTTCCATAGGAAGCTCGATGATAATGGGCTTGGAAGGGACTAGTAGAGTGGTTTGTGAATGCAAGTAGATATCACTTACACTTACAACATATGCACGGAATTAATTTGAATCAACAGAGTATGTAGGCTACTACTGTGGTTTGTTATTTGGATTGAGTGTGGGTTGAGCTAGTAGTTGAGTTGGTTTGGGTGCATTTGAGCTTGGATTAGCAAGTGGAGGCATTATAGCAGGTTTTTGGGGTTGAGAAGGTGGCTGCATGTAACTGGTTGTCTGAGTAGGCCATTGTTGTCCTCCTCACCATTGATTTGTTTCCTACCAATTTCCTGGAGGTGGTTGCTAGTTCCCTTGAAATTTCTGCCAATTCCCCTGAGGTTGTTGCCATTGGGGTGGAGAACTTTGATGATTGGGCCAAGAATTTGGAGGGTTACTCCAAGGATGTGGTGGATATCCTCCATAACTAGGTGGATATGGGGGCTGACATTGGTTACCAGATGAATAAGAGTTAAAATATGGTTCAGCATAGGATAGTGGATCTAGTGGCATACCTTGTCTTGGAGCCTAAGGCTTCCTTTGTGCAACATAGTAGGCTTGGTCTTCTTCAATCTAAATTGGCTTGAACTCAGGTGGAATCTACTTTCTCTCAAGGTTAGCTACCATCTTGCATCTGTAGTCCCTCTTCTTTTATCTGTAGTGGGGGAAATACTCTGTCAATATTTCCTTTGCCTCCTCTTGCTTCTTCTTGGCCTAAAGTGCATCTGGTTGAGTAGCTAGATTGTTGATAATTTCCTACTTGAAGTCTTCCAGCAAATGAGTGATCTCCAATCTTGAAACTCCACCAGTAGTTGTCTTACCCATGGAAGATTGATAAGCTCTCCCTTTCTTTGAACCTTCCCTAGAGTAATTCTATTTTCTTGATATCCTCCCATGAAACTTGGTAGATATATCCTCTTGCCATGAGGTCCAAGGCATCAATGCAGCTGTCATTAATTCCTCTCAAGAAAAGCAACTTGTGTGAGCTCTCATTAAGTGCATGGTGTGGAGACTTTTTTGGGAAAAACAAAAACCTTGCAATGTAATCTTCCAAGCTCTCATCTTCCTTTTGCCGCACCTTGAAAATGTCACCTCCTCTCATGTCACTACCCCTGAAGTATTCCTTGTATTTTCCAAGGAATTTTATCTTCATGTCTTCCCAAGTTTCCACAGTATCTTTTCCTAGTCTCATGAACCATCTTCATGCAACCTCTTTTAAAATGGTAGGAAATATCTTAAGCCTATGGGCATCAGTAGTATAATCATAACTCCTGCAAAGTATTTCAAACTCAAATAAGAAAGTATCAAGATCTTCTGTCACAAGTCCATAAAGCTTGGGGAGTGTTGAGGTAGGAATGTTCTTGATGTTGTCAACTTCATTTTGATGGGAAATGGGGAAAGGAAAAGTTAGTTGGATTTGTCTGTTCCTATTTGCATCACCCATTCTTGCTTGATGTGGTTCCAAGACAAAGGGGTTTTCAAGCTGATTTGATCTTTAGAGGAGACTTCAGAGCTAGTCAGATCAGGATATCCATCAACAAAGTGGTGTGGGTCTTCTTCTTCTTCTAGTAGGTTCTGATATTCAACTAACTGGAATGGATGAGGATTGTTAGGAAGGAATCTCCCATAAGCATCCCTTCTCCTTCCTCTGTGCATGCAATATCACTCACTATATGTCAACTCACACAAAGAATGGGTAAAGAATAATGAGGATCATTACTTCCTAAATGAGGATATACTAAGAATAACTCCCAGAAACACTACAACAAGAAAAACTACCAATGAATCCAAAAGACTCCCTAGCTTGACATCATCCCTAACAATGACACCAAAAATGTTGGCCTCCTACAATGATTTGATAACTAAGCCCTTACAGCCATGATTCAAAGATTGGACATCTAACTTGAATAGTTATTTCAATCATCATGAAGGTGCATTTAACTTGTCAACCCAGGGATGTGAACTTGAAATGGGTCAACACAGTATGTGCACTAGGAACTCAAAGTAGCCATTGCATTCTACAACTAAGAAACACAATACTAAAAGTAAATTGCTTGAAAGGGAAAGACACAAATGTTGAACATCAATCAATGACTATGCTAAGCTAAAATGCATAATAGGAATAAAAATTTGAGCAACAATCAGGACACTACTCTATCTGCTTTGGCTACAGGAACAGTCACAAAATAAAATTCTAGTGGCTGTAAGAACAGTCGATGCCATATTTCTAACTAAGTACTAAAAAACAAGTAATAATAAACTAATTCTAACCTAAGAAGACAAATTACTCACTAAGTGTAACCCCTTGGATAAGTATCCTCTAAACTAATACTTGAACTCAAGTGCTTGAACTTAGAACTTTATTTCATTCACTGTAATCATGCATACAAGAGAGTAATGTATTTGTATCACTGAAACTGGAGAATGAGACTACAATATCAAATCATGCAACCTCCTGAAGAAGGAGCATCAAATCATTATTTATTCTACAACTACACAATTCAGTCAACTCCACGACTGGGAGGACACCATTTAGGGAAAACATGGGATAGTGAAGTGATGGCAGTTATGCATGCATGAAATTTGGTCAGACATGCAAGTCCAAACACAGATCCAGCACAACAATAACGCCCATGCATGTTCAATCATTAAGGTCCACTATAAGGTGGTTACGTTTAGTAGCATGAAGAATCTTTTGTCATCGGCTGTCTTTGACTTGGAGTGAATCATCAGCTGGATGTTACAGTGCATGCCCAACTGACGGTGTCTTCCTCAACTTAGGACATTAAATCTGCATGGCAAAGTCAGTACGCATAATAACTGCACATCTATAACCACAATAAGAATCATTCATTAATCACATAGAAAATTAATATAGATAACCCACATAATATGCCAAATGTCATTAAAGCTTGCAGAGATAGGATAATGTCAAATGTCAATGGTTTGAGGGAAACATTTTTTCAATACCAACATTTGATCATCAAAGTCATGACATCAACCAACAAATAGACTATGAATTCTACCCAAAACTAGAACAAAAACCAAGCTCATCATATTTGTTTAATATAAGTTTCTCTTCCAAAAAATAGGAATAATAAGGCTTAGGAATGCATAATTTTAAGGGACCCAAACATAGTGTGAAAATGTAAAGGAGTACATTTTTCTAAACACTACATGTCTAATGGGACATCCTCATGAAAGGATAAAATTTGAACTCCCATTGATGGCTTCATGTTTATACACTGCTTCATCATCTTGCTAACTTGTGAGGACCATTTCTTTTGATTGCTTTGATAGAAACAAAATTTTCTACACTATGCTCTACTGCTCATAATTTCCTTCTTTAAGAGATGATGGATTGATATCTAAGTTTGAACAAAATACCTCTAAATCATTCTAAAATAGGTCTTTTTCAACCTCTTTTCTTTTATGTATGAGATGATTGATTTTTACTTTGTAGCATATCTCTTGAGGAATCATCAAAACATTAAGACCTCATATTTATGAAGCAAAGGTTTTGATTTGATACCACATTCATTTTGACTAACAACCTTGTGTGTGTCAAATTCTCTATTTTGCAATCCAAGATTATCTTTATTTTCCTCCTCATAGGACAACATCTTTTCATGCTCAATTTTTCCTTCGCTCCAAAACTTGTGATGATATTAAAATTTATATGATTTCTTCACCTTTCTTAATAAAAGAAGGGATTTCATCAAATAATACTATGAAGTCTTGGTTTTCATTACCTCCTTCAAGTTTTGCACCTTGATAGATCCCAACTAATCTGTTGACATAAGTATTGATAACTTTTCTTTACCTTCAACAAAAAAAGGGAGCTCATCAAATAAATCAGTTAAAACTTCATGTTCAACACCTTTTAATTTGTTTTCAACCTGTTTCCCTAGTTGATCATGCTCGTCAACCTCTTGTAATGAGTTTGATTTTTCATTCTTTACATCATTGCTAGTGTGAAAAACAAAAGGCTCTTTTTTTTCCTTCCCCAAACACCTCTTTTTTCTATTCATTAAACCAACTATGTTGATAAACAATGGGTCCAATTTTGAAAAGGAAAATGGTGCTAGGACAAGAAGGTTGATTATAGAGGTCATGCTAAGATTATTGAGGATGTATAAGTTTTGGAGAAGGCTACTATTTCTTAGGTTTAGGGTTTTGCAAAGGATGAAGACTCCTAAAACTTGGAATTTCAAGCTCAAGAGACTGATTTGAAGACTTAGGAGGTTTACCTTGCTTGAAGCTTGAAATTTTGCACTTGGGAAACTCTTCTTTTACATGCTAGTATAGAATGTAAGAATTTGATTGGGCTTACAACCTTTGTACTTTGGCAAGCATTAACCTCATTTTCTCTTTTTTGGTATAAATATCTTTTGTAAGAGACTCATCATATTGCTTCCCTTATATCTCCACCTATTTTTGGTATTGGTATGTTGGGTAAGCAACTCCTCTAGTTGCAAGTTATACTCTTGGTATTCTTTAATCTCATTAGCTGCTTTTAAAAATCCAACATTATATCTCTAATGCTCATGTTTTCCACATTTTGAGGCTAAATATGAGAGTATCTATGTTGGTTGGAAATAAAATGGTCTTCTTGGGGTTGCATTTCAACATATGTAGGTTGTCAAGATTGAGTAAGGGTGTGCGGTGGTAAATATGATAAGTATGTTGATAACCTATTGCCATGGGGTCATTTGGGATGAAACTAGTAAAATGTTAGACTATTTTCACTCCTTTAGGTTCAAAATAGCCTTCTAAATAAGGTGATAATAAATTTCTTAAAAGAGTGTAGTCATGGCTTGTTAATTCATTTGACTTTTTCTAGTCCATGTGATTATATGTTTGGAGGGAAGTTAACTTTTGATTTAAGTGTTTTGATTTTAATAAGAACAATTTGAGTTTTTAGGGTTTTGACTACCTCAACACTCTTTGCACAACAACTAGAAAACTACTATGGCGGATAGGATTTAGCAAACTACTATGGCGGCTAGGATTGTGCCAAACACCATTTTGGATCATTTTAGAGAGCTAGAAAGTAGGGATAATAGTTTTGGATTCCCAAGAAGGTTTGACCCAACAAGCTTATGTGAACACTTGTCTTTCCTTTCTCAAAACATGTTCATATTATCTATCAAGTTGTTAAGCAGCTTAAAAGGAAGCCTAAGGGCAGATTTTCACTCAATTCTTGCTCATTTTGGGTTATGTATTGTATCCTTTGAAGGTTCTTTCTAGCAAGAATAAGCATTGTAACTCATTTCTAGACTTGTATATAATTTATAAAACATCTTTTGATCAATAAAGATAATATTTTACCTTCTTAGAGCTATTTCATTTTATAAAGTTCTTCAAGAAGGTTGATGTAATCTTGTCGTGATGTCTTTCCCCCCTTAATTTATGTCCCATTTTCATTGCCTTGTGTAGAAAGTATGTGTTTTTTAGGTCATAAATTTTGTTTAACCAGTTAAGGAAAGAGTTTAAGTTGTGACAACATTTCTAATTCCTTCTAAACACTATCCTTGACATACTAAACCTAGTTATGAAATACTTTTGCAAATACATATAAAATTATGAGTTGTGTATGTTGTGGTTTAAAATATTGATTATATTGTGTGTCCAAATAGCACTATATGTTCTTGATTTAATCAATTTAGTTCATCACCTTTTTAGTCTTAGGTTTCATTTCATGTTTCCTTCATCCATTTTCTCGGTATGCAACAATAGTATAAGTACAAATTAGGTGAAGTACCAAAGGAAACCAATCTTCTCTAGAGGTTGATCTCTATTACATGAGCCCACACTCAAGGAGATCATCCCATGTTTGATGGGGTGGTTGAGTGATTTTATCAGCTCAACAAAGGTGCACACTTCCATGTCAACAATACCCACACCTACACATGAAAAAAATGGCATTGGTGTTGAAAAACATCATTCAAACCTACTAAACTATGGTGTGGAAATGTCCTAACTTCCTCTTTAAGCCTTGGTCAAAACCTTTTTTATTGATTCAACAATTTATAAAGACTTGGAAGACACACCAAGTGGCATATGCAATAGTGTCATAAATAGTCATCAATAATGCAGTACAATGAAGATGAGAGCTTGAGACTATATGCAATGAAGTTAGAATGACCTAATGTAAGAACTAGTGGGGCTTTGCTATTTGTTGATGTAATAGCTAATGTAATCACAATAACTAATTCAAACATAACTATGACAAGTATGTGGATGATTCTCAATATTCAAATTTATGACGGATGATGATCTTCTTATGATGATAGATGGATTGATTTCTTGATAGAAATAAATTAGTAATGGCATCCTTTTGATCACATCTTAAATACACAATTTTGAACTTTTAATTAAAAAATTCAACAAATAATAACCAATTTTTAAATTTGATTCAACTTGAAATCATAATTAATTTTGAAATAAAATAAAATATGTGAGAGTCATACATAATCTTAAATTAGATAAAAATAATAGTCTCTTAAAATTTGAAAAAATTAAAAAATTGAAAACTTAAAAAAATCTTAAATGTAGATCAATGAAGACACTAAATAAGTGAAAATGGTGTGTTAGTATCACAACTTAAAATCATGTCTAAAATTTAGAACCATAAGTTAGGATACCCAAGCAAAAAGGTATATACTGATCGGGACAAGTGGATGGGACGCACTTGCACCTTTCCGCTATTATCATTCGTTAAGTTTTCATCTTGTGGTTATAGGCAACGCCCGAAGTTTGTAGTCGTGCGCTCTAGAAGGTCGGGTATTATAACCGACTACTCATTCAGCCTGCAAATTGTCCTTGCTTGTATGGAGCGCACGGGTATTCTTTTTCTTTCACAGGTATTCCTTTTCCTTCAATTTAATTCAATTGAGAGCTATGGTGCATTTACATAGATTTTAAATATGGTTTACGCATTTCACTTTTAGTCTGTCATGGGTTTATCCCTTTCTGGTCTCTCAGTTAAATCTTCTCATTGTTTATGTTTGTCGGAATCCTCTGTGAAAATTGTTCAATTGTTCAATGCTTTGATTCCTCGACTTCCCCAAACATAAATTTGGGTAAAATTGTATGTATCCAAGGCTCTGTTTGAAGACTGTAGTTTCTCCGTATACGATTTTCCTACCTTGTCTCTTCCAAATCTTTATGCTCTGGAGATTCAGAATGTTGATTGAATTTAGTCAATCAAATTAACTCCTAGTGCTTTGGGTCTATCTTCTTCAGCTTTAGCTCTACAGTTTACAATGTCTAATTCTTGAGCCTTCCTCAACTCTGTCAAATGATTTACCTGTTTACACTTAATGGTAAAGTGGTTGATATATCCATCTCAATTGCTATCGGTATTCATTTCAAACTTAATGGATTTGCTTCAGGATGCTACAATATTTGAAAGTATCACTAATAAAGTGGTAAATGTAGAATATTTGCAAAATGGTATTCTGTCTAAAGCATGTCAGGGGTATGACTTTTGGAAAGGACACGGGTATGTGGGTGGCCTATTTCCTAGGCAATTTTTGTTGCATAGATCAACTTTTCTCGCCTTGTTCATTGCAATCAACAAATCATTGTCTCACCAAGATTCCAACTTCATGTTGGGTTCTCTTCGAAGGTATGTTGGGGAGATAAAATCTATTCTAGCAGAGTGTGTAAGGGTTAAAGTGAAATCAATTATGACACTGTTGACTCATGTGCGTGAACCTCCAAGACCCTTGCCAAGGCCACACGTAATTGCAGATGAAAATAGTGGCCTACATCAGCCAGTTGGAGCTCCTGTTGTTTTGGGGTTAAATCTTAATGCCATGCCTTCGAATTAGCCAGGTGATATGCCAGAAGAAGAACAGGAATAAAATGAGATTCAACCAGTCCAGATGGAAGAATAGCTTGTCCAAAGGAGGTGAATTTTTTTGAGTTTTGCTACTAATCAGTTTTTTGCAACTTTAAGGGTTCGCAGTGGCCTTAGCATTATTTTTTTGAATAAGGGGGTCCATGGGATCCATGGGTGATGTGAACATATACAGTATATAATATACATTGTATAATCCATATGTAACTAGATGTTACTAAATATGGCCAAGAAGAAGTCAGTTTATAAAGGGGTTAGGTGTAGTGTTTTTTTTGGTAAAAAATAAAGTGATCACATTGACAATTTGGGCTACAAAGAGCCAATAATCGGGCATATATTGTAGAAGATATTGTAATTACCATATTAATATTAATATAAATATATAGGCATTATGTCTTTTGCTAAAAAAAAAATGTTGTCTCGTTTTGTTGTTGTGGTTTTCTTTAGTGTATTGTTCTTTTAGTTCTTATTTGTGTTTTTCTTATTATTGTCTCCTTCCTCATTTCTCTTCCTTTCTCTTTTTCTTCTTAGTTTTTTCATATTTAATTCTTTTATTTTTTATTTCCTTTCTTCTTTTGTTTGTATCTTCTTTTATTTATCATTTGATATATAAATATATATATATATTTATTTCTTTGTCATTATTCTTATTTTTATATTTATTTTTTTCTTCTTCTTTTATTTATTTTATCTTTTGTTATATATATTTATAGGTTTTCTTTCTATTTCTTCTCCTTGTGCTTGTGGCTTTTTTCTTTTTATTTTTTTTCCCATGTCTTTATATTTATATACAAAGACATGGTTTATTTCTTCTTTTAGGGTAGGGGTTCCAATTTTTTATTCTTTTTCTTTTTCCTTTTTGTCTTCTTTTCCTTCTCTCTTTCTTTTTATTCATTTAAAGTTTTTGGTTGTATTTTTTTTCAATTTAGTGTCTTTCTCTTTCTTTTCTTTATAGGAATTTTTTTTTATTATTATTTTCCTCTTCTTTAATATTGTCCTCGAATTGTGTGTATCCTTCCCTCCTCCCCTTTCCTTTTTATCAAGTCTAAGTCTGTAATTATCTATTTTATCCTCTTGCTCTCTTTCATCTTGATGACAAATGCGATTCGAAACGTGGATGCTAAAAACTCTTGAAACAATCGAATTCAGAGACATTACAAATCTATAATTTAATTAAACTAATACATCACTAAAGTTAAACCGTTAAACATCCCAAAAGTTTTGTCATACTAAACCTTGTATTTTAGTTTTACCAGTGTGTCAATACTCGAATCTAACTGGAAGTTTATAAATTCAGGCCTGCACGAATTCTCTGCCTGCAAACGTAACAGAGCTATAGTAGAACCATGTTTACATACCATTCTGTGACGCCAACAATCCAGTCACCAATGCCATTTTACCCCACTAGTACCTGCTTATGTTCCGTGCATCTATGAGCTTTTGACTGAATTTATATTATTTGCATCAGAAATAATATGCAACCCAACGATTCTTGTAAGTCAGCGGTTAGTTCTTGCAACTAAGGCAGGGTAGACTGCTAGGCGACTCTCACCTACTAATTATAGCCAATATAAGCCTCTATTGGCTTGAGCAGGCCTGGAATTTGACGGCCACCCCTGTCTGTCATATGAAAAATTTGTGACGGTTTGTTTATTTAAAAAAAATTCTTTAAGGAATCTGTTGTATTATCTTGAAACAAATCAAAGATGGTGAATCGCCTGTAAAAAAAAATTCTTTAAGGAATCAAACCCTGTGTAAAAAGAAATGTTGAAAAAAATCAAAGCTAAGAATAATTATTTGTAAAAGAAAAATAAAATTTCAACATGCTCATTACTCACCAATAAGTTTGATGCTATATTATCTTGAATAAATTCAAATTTGGGAATCATTGCAAACAAAATGCTGTTGAAAAAATAAGTTACAATGCTATAAAATAAATGCTTTCAACGGTGAAAATTTGTGTTATGTGATTATTCATAAGGATATCTTATATATATTAAAAAAAATGTAAAATTAGAAGATATTGATAATTAGAAATAAATCTAAAAATCTTAAATTTAATGCTAAAGTTTCTAAATTATATAGAAAATAAATCTTGTTAAAATATTCAAAAAGTAAAAAATCAATTATATTCTATTATGAAAAGATTTTGAATGAATATAATTTTTTATAATAAATATTATAAATCATATATATTAATAAAAAACAATGATAACTATTAGTAAAAATGTCAAAATCTTTAAAAAATTAGAAAAAGCTATATTTAATCTTGAAAATATTCTATTTTCAACAGATTTTGAATTAATAAATATATTTATAATAAATTATATATATGAATATAAAGTGAAATTAGAAATAATTATTCCAAATCTAAACTAATTTATATTTTAATTATAAAAATTATTATATTATTATAATATATATATATATATACAATAAATTTTTATGGTTTAATAATAATTTTAAGTGTCAATTTTACGGTTATATAAAAATATAGCAAGTCAAATGATATGGTCTAATAAATTTTTAGGTTGTAATATACGGTCCAAAATGCAAAAAAGGTCAAATAGACCATCAAATTCCAGGCGTGGGCTTGAGCCAATGACATGACAAAGGTCAATCGTTCTTTCATGCAAAACCCTCCTCAAAACTTCATATAGTTTCTCAACACATATTTCCCAATGCCCATTATAACATCGATGAAATTCTTATATGTTGATTCCATAATGCCATGCCAGGTAACATTCAGTTTGAGAATCTCCGGTATCTCTTAGCCACTTCTCATCTTGATAGCCTCCACTACATCAACATGGTTATTTTACCTATAGGAATTTTGCAGCCAAAGGAGTTTTCTCAAACCTCAAGCCCCTGGGGTTTCGCACATTACGAGAATAAACATGATTTACAAAGCAACTTGACAAAGTATGCCTTAATCTTCAAATGGTTAATGTTATATAATAAATGAAGTTGAAGGTGGAATGGGAATAAATTTTAGTATCATGGCACATATTACCTTCAATTTTGTTTCACTCAAATGTGATTGAATTCTCTTTGTTTTTTATTTTTTCTGTTGAGATTCATGGGCATTGAATACTCTCCTTTTTAAAATCAAATCCCTGATGAAACATTCTGGATTAATTGAGAATGATATGATATATTGATTACATTAACACCTTAATGTACTAGTGTATTTCACTGAACTAAGTTCTTTCAACTTCTTGTTCACAAGATAATGACGAGTTCATCTCATTTTTCGCTGCCTGCAGCTTTACTTTTCCGACAGGAAATCTTATTGCAAGTATGCAGATTGATTCTTCTAATGGCTTTTAATGGTTGCATAACTGTCTTGCAGACTAGAGTGACAACAAAGTTTTGTATATTGCATTTTATTAGATTGGTTCAGTTGGTTGAATCTTGGGAAGCTTTATGATAATGGCCGAGAGTGGACTCTGTGGCATCTCTTCTTATAACACATTTAGCAGATTGAGGATATGTTCAATTCACACAAGGAAGATGGGGTCGCTATCTTTTCATTCTTCTGGCCGTGTGCCCACTGCATACTTATTTCCTTCATTCAGGCATGACCGCAAGGCAAATGAAAAGTCCTGTAAAGTTAGGACATCCTCCTCTAAAGGTGATCATGTGTTTCTGTATTTTGGTTCTATATCTTATTTTAGCAAATTTGAGCATTAATTAGTCACTTAGTGGGTCATTTTCACCATTTTTTATTGATGAAAAACTATTGAGTTTGTCTTCGAGGAAATGATTTGAACAATAAAAATCCACAATAAGTAAGAGATCTTATTCATGTGTAGAATGTGTTTTTACTAAGTTGCAATATACTGGTTTAAGGTATTTTCATAAACACATGGCCATGGTACTTTCAGTGATGTACTTGACATATCTTGTTAAGCATATTTATGTCTGTAAGTTAATCAAACTTCAAAGTAATATGAATGGGATATTGAATAAGTGGTGTAACAAGTTGAAAGAACCCTTTCAAATTATACTCAGATTTGTTTTATATGGCCAGACACATTTAAGACTATGTGATTAGTTTTTACCTCAGATCCATTAAAACGGATAACATATAATACTAAAGAAAATATCAACAATGGAAAAATTGGTGGCCACGATGCAAATATCTGTATTGAGATAGTTTTCTCTGTTCTTGCTTTCACTGAGATAGCCTTCAGCTCTATTCAGGTATGCTTATTTATTTCAAGCCTGAAGGACCTGACTGGTAGTTCATTGTTTTTCTTTCTTCTACAGGGTGGAAGTACTCCTATCTGTATGCTTCTGCACCATTATTTGCAGGGGAATGCGTAAGTTCAAGAATTTTTTTACCAACCATTGTAAAACCTTGCAGGATAGTTATGAGCCAACAACCAGCAAAAGATGACAAGATCGTGTATACAGGGTACCCTCCAATGCAAAAGAAACCAAGATGGTGGTGGAGAGTGTTGACATGCTTTCCTTATCTGATATCTTTTCATGTGAGTTGGGTGTTTGCGGAAACAGTATATAATATGCACCCATTTCTGGAGGATTTTGAATTTTTTACATATCCCTTCATAGTGAATGGTCTTGGCAGATTACCTGGCTGGTTCTTTACAGCATACTTCATTGGTGGTTACCTGGGTATTGTGCGAAATAATAAATTTCCCCATTTTTTGAGATTTCACGTGCTAAATGGGATGTTGTTAGAGATTCTTTTCTCCATTTGTGGGCAAACATATGACTGGTTACCCAAATCATTTTATTGGGGGAAGTTAGGACAGTTTTATTGGTTTTTTGTGAGCTTTTCACTTCTCTTTACAGCCACGCTCTGCATCATTTGTGCCCTCAGAGGATGGTATGCTGACATACCATTTATATCTAATGCTGCTTACATGCAAATTCCTTATTGATTGAATGGAGACAGAGGTAATCAGATGTTAGACTCTTCCAAGAGATAGTCTGTAGAACAAAAAAATTATTTGTACAAAATCAAAATGTAGTAGTTGATTGGAATTTATTTTTTTAAGGATAGGAATAAGCCCATCCCGAAGTCTTCTGTATCTCTATAACTTGTGAATGCATTGTGGCCAATGTGGTAGCATTGCCAAAGATACTGGCTATGTAAAAAAACCAAGGATTTTAAATGGACTGGTAAAAATTATGTTTCGCAGTTGCTTGCTTAGTTTTTTTTTAAAAGTAACTGTAACGTTTTTTGGTAGCCTATTTTGCATAACTTTTACTACTAGCACTTGCAGTCGGGGGACCTGCAAGGAATACGCCGGTAGTTTTATATACTTTGTTGAGCATTATTTATATCTGAACATTATTGCCCCTGTGTTTGTTGATGAATAAAATGTTTGTTTCTAGATATTGATATCTTGAGGTTTCCTGCAGCATATCTTCCACAATCGAAGCAGTATTTTAAAGTATATGAACCACCAGAAAAGAGTTTTTGAATCTGATATTGGCACAAGTTGAAACAAATTGCATATATGTGTAAAAATTACAAATATCCGTACAAATTACAAATATATGGAACAAATTACAAATATCTATACACAGTGATCCTCTGTGCATAGATGAGTTTTTGAAACAAATTGCATATATCTGTAGAAATTACAAATATCTGTACAAATTACAAATATATGAAAGAAATTACAAATATCAGTGATCCCTTATACATAGGCAGAATGTTATTGGCCCTGTTTTGAGCTTTTAGTGTCATTTAATGAATGTAAACGTTTCAGGAATATAATATAAATATAAATAGATTTTTGAGTGGTAACACATGTAAATATAAAATGACCTAAATGAGTTTGGTTTGTCCTTCACAGCCATGACCTCTGTTGTACTTTAGAGTAGCAAATAAAATGCTTTATCGATCTTTGTTTTAACTTATTCATTAGAAATGTGGAGGATGGGTGGTGGCAGAGTCCCCTGGCAATGAATTTTCCACTTTTCCCATATGTGAATGCATTTGGAAAGTTGAGGTTTATGAATTAAGTACAGAATCCCTAATGGTTTGCAAATCCCTGGTTATAAACAACCGGGATAGAAATGAGTTGATGATAAACATACCACTTCATATTGACATATCCTAGGAAATATTGAGCAAATGGATGCTGACATAGATCTTAAAAGCATCCATTGCTTTGATTCTGATCTGCAGCAATGTAAGCCACAATACTTTGTAAAACAAGTGGTTCTAAGAGTTCCTTTGACTCTCTACATGTCCCATGTACAGATCTAGAGAACTGATACATATATATGAATTTGAAACACACACCTTATCAAATCTTATTACTGTTCATAATCAAATCACATCTTTATCTACAATCCATCCATAAATATTTAATTATGTACCCAAATATAAATTAATACTATTGGTGCAGAGCCATTCATTTTCTCTACGGCATAGGACTTAATCTTTCTACCTGAAAAAGTAGGGTGAAGATGTTAGGCCCATCTTTAAAGTGCCCAAACAAATGCATCCTACCAGCAACTAAGCATTCAGTAATCATATAAAAAACACATTTTTCAAAGGAATGAATTCAATGAATACATAGTGCCATTTTCACTCATTTTGTATGAAGCTTGGAACACACTTAACAAATGCAACAATCGATACAAATCAATAAGTTCAAACTTCTACTACCTAGGAACATTACGAGTTAATAGCACAAAAAATACAGAAGCTAGACACCATAATGAAGAATATTTATTATTGTACAACAGTCAAAAGAAGGTACTACATAGCACTGCACTGATAATTTAATAATTAGTGTGAATAATGTAATGGTGATGACCATATAAGTTGAACTGGACAGCAAATTGAAGAGGCAGACCTTTGGATGGCTGGTGTGCAGAACGAGACATCCTAATGCCCCCCACAACTAATTGGGGCCTTGACAACACCATGTATCTGCTCTGCTCCTCTAATTTACACTTGCCCATAGCTGTTGCGCTTCCTACACGATGCATAACTGTGGTTGTTGCTTCTTTGATTTGCAGGAGGACAACCCATCTTAATGTGTTATTTTCTTGTTCATTTTTTTTTCCATGATCCATGTTTGACTGATAATATTGAGAACAAAGATCTTTGTGCTTTATGCTCATGTATCTATGAACAGATTTGATTATGATGTCTGTGAACTCACACTTGGTGCAAATTTATCTAGTCTTGTAGACAGATTAAATGGTTCAATATATTTCCTCCAGAAAGCAAATACCTTCTTGTGGACAGCCTTCCGTGCTCTAGCAGTTTAATGTCAATTTAACCTCCATCTACAAAATGGCGCTTAACTGTTATTCAAATAAAAATTTGATCACTACCAATAAGATGAGATCACAAGTTTGATTTCCTTTCAACAAATCTCTAGCCAGCAATCCTCTCCTGTTTATTTCATTGCTTTTGTGTAGGAAGATGGATGCCAAAGAGTTGAAGTTCTTCATTTTGTTTGTGAATCCATCTTGTTTCAACTAGATTTTCTCTAAGGAACAAAAAAGATTGGAATCACATGTGACAAATTTCAGCAGGTGAGCACTATCAAATTAGCTCAGCTAAATACAGAGGACGACCTACATTCCTCGCTATCCTTTCTACTCCATCACAAAAGCAGCGTCTCTCCATCACAAAACCCTCTCAAACACAATCCACTTCCCAGCTAGATTTTCTGAGAAATGTTGAATTTTTTGCAGGAGAATATATATTCCTGAAAACCATCATATACATATATCATGCAAAGTAGATGTTCTTAACATGTAAAGGCTGGTTAACAGAAGAATTGAGAATAATAATACCTAAAGGTAAAAATCTTGGTTCTCGATAATGTGTTGGATTTGCTTTGCGCTTATTGTCTCTAGACTGATGAAAGCAGGATTCTCTAAAAAAGATGTACCCACCCATTTTCACCCACTGTAGCATCTTCTTTGATCTCACAAACGTATCTGCTTCACAGAAAAACCACACTATCAACTTTATTCTTTTTCTAGATTTGCGTCTCTTGTGAAGTATTAAAATTCTTATTTTGACCTGACTTCTGCTCTAAGTGGAGAACCTGCCTTGTGGAGAAATGTATTTTTTCCTCTATTTAATTTCAACCATTTGAAGAAGATGCAAGCAAAGCACAAAGCATTTCACAAAAAATAATCCATCTCTGAGTTTCTAAATACTGGGGCAGTGTCTTTTTGCTCTGCAGTCTGGACAGTTGTAACTTTTCCTCACTACTAGGAATCTGGCAACTTCTTGCATGGAGAGAGCTTTATTTGCCAGTCATAAGTTTATTTCCGTTTCTAAAGCTGTCCATCCCTAAATAGGAATATAAGGATATTTTTGGATCTTTTGCTCAATAAAATGATGCATGAGAGGGCAAGCAAAGGAATCAGAGTGTCCATTCTAATTTCTGATACCAACAATACAACAGCCAAGTTCATGCAGTTAATGCAACCTTGATGAATGAAATAGGATTCTTTCTCTGATAGTGATACACTTTCCTGTGAACTTGATTAAGCGGAATCACGAATCAAAAGAATTCCCTGCCTTGAACTCTGGGATTAGTATTAGATGACAAAAGAACAAATGAGTTCAAATATCAGAGTGTAAGCCAAGGGCACTAAAGTTTTAGTGCATACAAAATGTTTAAGAGAAGCAAAATCCTAATGTTTAGAAAACAAGGTTTTAAGTCCATAGAAGCATAAATCTGCAAAAAATCCCGATTAATCACGATTTTTAAAAAATCGGCAGGCTGGATCAATGCAACTATAGAAATGCAGAAACATAGACGAGGCGCGTGAACTGCTTGACAGAATGACTCAAGAATGGATTCCATGAAATGTAATTATTAGGCATAAAATGTGTTTATCGAATTTAGGCTTTAGAAACACTCAAGCAAGTGCAATTAACAGGTGTAAAGCCAAATTTTTTAACCTTTGCCAGCATCCTGTGCCGAAATGGAAGCGCTGGGAGAGGGAATGGACATCCATCAAAGCATAAAGGATAGAAGAACTTTGTCAGATGTTGTAGTTGCAAGTGCCCTGGCAAACATGTATGCAAAATGCGGAGGCATAGACAGGGCGTGAGAACTGTTTGACAAAATGCCTCAAGAAATATGGTCTCAAGCAAGGCGTGAGGACTGCTTGACAGAAGGTGTCAAAGAAATATGGTCAGGGGCTTCCATTATTGCAAAACATTCACAAAATGGATTGTTAAAAAGCTTTAGAACCATCACGCAAATGAAATCTGTGAAAGCATAGACAAAGCACGTGAATGGTTCGTCAGATTGCCTCAAAGAATTGTGGTCTCATGGAATGCATTAGTTGCAGGGTATGCACAATATTTTAGAGGCTATTCGGCTATCCAAAAGAAGAAGATAAAATACAGAATAAGTATGGTTAGATGAAGCAGAGGTAAGCATTGGTTTACTTAAATATCACATATGGAAACAACCATAGAATCGACACACAAAACCAATGCACGCAAACAACAGAATTGTTCTAGAAGGAAATAAAACATAGCAAAACGTGGTCCAGCCATATACTTCCCCTTTTTTTCTGTTAGGATTTGGAAACCTGGCAAGTGACTTACCCCAAACTCTGCACCATTGTATCGCCTTGCCAATATCCATGTTCACCCAGATGCTCTTCACCAGCCTTTTTCAGTTTTTGCGTCCTCATGCTCATCTGGAGAAAATGGGGGGCTTTCAGAAGGGCTGCCTGACGATGAACTTTCAGGGCTGGGAATAGGAGCAGTTTACTGTTCGCATTCTATACCGGCCCCTTCAATACCTGCAAATGTGGTGATCCGTGGTTGTACCGTCATACGTTTTCATGTACAGAAATCCTCCGACAAATGTTGACACCGCCTCCAGTTTCGCATTCGGAGTTTTGACTACGGCGACTTGTGCCCGACGTGAGACAATTTTCAGGCTGAAACCTCACACATAATATATAGCCTATCGGCTAAACTAAAATTTTAGTTAGACGATGTTGACTAGGTGAACTTGACTACTTTTTGTGGCCATGGGTCCTAATTAACAATCCCCAAGCTTCATACAGCTTTTAACCAACCTTCCAAATAGGCTGTCACTGGAACTTATCTATTTACTCAGGGAAAGTGAAGTGGAAATTTAAATATTAATCTTTATGGGCCAATCTTGTGGGTTAACACATTCAGGTTTAGCTAATTTTGTTTTATTTGTGGCAATTTAACTTCTTCTCTCCCCTATAAATAAACTTGTAAGTGTTCATTTCAAATAACAGCAAATTTACTATTCTGCTCTGCTTTTCTAATTCTATTTTTTCAATCCTTGGTATTAGCACATGCAATTCAAGTTATACAACCACCATTCAAAAAGAGTGCAGTAGTGATTGTAATGGGTTTCAGATAAGAGATCTATATGATTCACATTAAAATTTGAGTTAATTCGATAGTGTATACGTTTAAAAATGGTCACGATGAATTAAGCTTGTTAATTAATTAAAAATATAAATTATTTAATTAATCTCTAAAAGTCATCTACATATAAATAAATTTAATTATTTATTTATATTGTTCATTCTTATAATTCTTCTACCTTAATTAAATAAATAACTTTAAATCTCCCATATTCCTCTTAGTTAAATTAAATAATTTTTTATAATTTATTTATATTGATTATCATATTATTCTAAATTTGAATATTTAAAATTCAAATATGGAATATTCTCTTCATCTCATAGTTAAATTAAATATTAAATATTTAACTTAATATCTTGTCTCACTCCACAAATAATTAAATATTTTTAAATATTTAATTCACTTTTAAAACATAATTAAATATAACTTATTTAATTATGCAAGTTTCTAAATCCATCTTCACATATAATTAAATAAATTTATTTTATTTAATTATGAAACTCATTTCAACTCATTCTTCAAAACGGCAACCTTCCTTCGGATCTGAATGACAAAAATTGAAGGAAAAGGGAAACCTTCTATCCCTCTCTCAAATTTCAAAAATCTTTCACCATCCATTCTAACAAGCTTAATCTGGGCCGTTAATCATATCAGCCAATCAAATCCTTTCAAAAACTCTATAAATACTGGCGTAAATCCAAGCTTTGGTTACACATATACACACGACGAACACACGAACATATACGCAATTAACTTATGCACTCACATCTTTTTAGCATCACAACAATACTCAGATTTTAGCATAATCCTTGCATTTTAGCATAGTATGTCTTTCATTTATATCTCGTTATTCAGTTGTCCATTTTGTTGAGATTAATCTATTGAATCTGAGAGCAATTGAAAACAACAAAATGCTGGAGATAAAAAGAAATAAGACGATTTTAGGGAAGTTGCCATTAACAGTTTGTTTATTCTGTTTTCCTTTCTATTTCTTTGATATAATGTCTTATTGATATGTGTTTGAATTCATTTGTAATCGATACATTTTTCATACACACATAAAATGGCGCCCATCGTGGAGCTCAGACCCATGATTTTAACATTTCTCTGCAAGTTTTTTTGACAGGTTTCCACGTTCTGGAGTTCACTTTCAATTTTTTTTTGCATTTTAGCACATTTGACCTTTTTTGCGGCACATACGGGGTTTTTGACTCTTTTGTTTTGCAGGTTTTTGTAGCGCATATGGTGTCTGTTCCAGCGTATATGGAGATTACTTTGGTGCATACAATATATTTAATAGCACATACGGTTAACCACATTTAGAGTTAAATCGACATTGATTTAAAATAGCGCATTTGGTAAATGTTTTAGCACATTTGGTAACTGTTTTAACGCATTTAGTAACTATTTTAGCACATTTGGTAATTGTTTTAGCGCATTTAGAATTTTTCTTGTGGCGCATATACCTTTTGTTTCGGCGCATATACTTTCTGTTATATAATTTTTGTTTTGTGCATATGGGTTGTAACACAAATACAAAATTATGAGTATGACGCCTTCCATAGACATAATTCTTTTTCTTTTTCTAGATTTTAAAATGAAGCAAACTTAGGATAGCCACATTTGGATAAAATGAAGCAATCTAGGATAGTCACCACACAATGATCTTGCAATTAAAATTGAATAACTTGTTTTTGTGAAGCAATATCTTCACTTAGATTAGATCATTGTGATTTGGGTTTTAAAATGAACATTTGTTTGCTTTGTCTGTGGCAATAGGTCTATGCTCTCCCCTTAACTAGGTGATCAAAACACTAAACTTGCCTTTTCAATTTCATGAATTTTTACTGCTTTAATTACATCCTTTAGAGAACCTTCCGTAGTGGGAAAAAGTACTCACCCTACGGGAATGACTCAAGTGGGTTCAAGCCAAAGCCAGGCTATTCCGCCCCACTATAAAATTTAAAACGAATATGGGGAAACTCTCTTTTGCAGGTAGTGTGCAAGATAACCATCCCCAAAGCCTTTGTTCTAAAGATTGGGAGGTCTCCTAAGGGAGTTTATTATTGCCGCACCGAACGGAAATCCTTACTACAAACTTAGTGTAGTGGACAGCCGAAGTCAGTTTCCGAACATTCTAATAATCACAGTGCAAGGGGAGGGAAGAATCTGCCCCCAAGACACTCACCATATAACTACCAAGGACCGTTTGCTTAGGGGATCCGATATCCACTTCTGTAACTCTGAGTACGCACTTGGAAAAGACAAAAACAAGGGTGCCCCTTCGGGGGTGACACGGCTATGTGAGTTGACACAGTTCTAAGATGTGGGCTGTTGATTACTAGAATGACCTACTTGAGTATTAAGAGTGAGTCTGCCTGAATTGTCTTTCATGTGCTAAACCTATGAAAAATAATTGTTGAAGAAAACATTTCCTTGATCATACACTTGGTTTTAGTATAGGGTTTTAAGAACAACTGTTTTTAAGAATGTTTGTTGTGACTTCCATCACATTAAATCAGATAAAAGATTATCCGAAATGAACATGAAAAACAACCACTAAAATCTTTCTTGCCTTTCTGGCATTATGATATTTTCCCCCCATGCTTAGAGATTGGAAATCAATAAAATTTTCCAAGAAATCACTTTCCAATAGGATCAGGAAACCCAAGAAACCATTAGGATACAAGAAAACATTGCAAAGGAGAAAATTCTTGTACAAAAGTCGACACGTCTTGCTTCATTACCGAGGATTTCTTCATATATACCAAGACTTTGTTAGGGGATTCACTGATGAGGATGCTATAGAACCTTTGGATTCACGGACTTATTATCAGAGATTAGCTCTATCTCAACAGCATAATTTTAACCAACCTTTTGAATTTGACAACATACCACAACCTTCTATAGAATATCCTTCACATCCCAATCAAATCCTTCAGTGATTTTGAAATCTTTCTTTGAAAATGAAAATCAAAACTTTAAGAGTGCATCTCTCAAACAAATTTCTAATTATTGATTCAACTTCCCTAACAGGATTCTGACATCCTTCATCATTGGAAGCCACAATAAAAAATTAGGAACATCTTAGATCATATCATAAGATTCCACATCTTATCAGATCAAGATATCATCATCATTGCACTTGTCAAAACTAGGATCTAAGTTTAGAAGAATTCTTCAAAATCATATGCTTATCTTCACAAGATCTCAATTCAATAAATTGAAGGACGAAATCCAACAAGAAGGTCATACCCAAAACATTCAAGAAGAGGGTGAAAGCAGCAATCCTCTTTACATTATGAGTCATAATCCACTTTTTGACAAAGATATGGATAACAGAGAAGAAAATCCATTCCACCAATACAAAGACATGAACAAAACACATACAGATAGTGATGAGGAACAAGATGAGGAACGTCTTAGAGAGGCTGAGCAAGATCCAAAATTTCACAAAGCCATAGAAAAGATCTTGCAGCATGATAAAGAAAAATATTTCCGCTATCTAGCTGACCAAGGAGCTAAATTGCCTCATGAATTTAATACTGAGAATTTGAAAAGCAAACCAGAGGAAATACCCCTATCTGATCTTAGTACTTTAACTCAACATATTAAAGCACTTTAAGGACAAATCAAAGAGTTACAAGGGGGAACCACAACAAAGAAGTATACTCTTGAGGAATTTGTCCTTATCCCTTCGATCGAAGTCTCAACATGATTCAATTTCCCAAACATTGTAAAATTCCAAAATTTGATCGTTATAATGGGAAATCAGATCTAATTGATCATGTTAGAGACTTCTGAAACATGACTTTAGAGTTTGCTCATGAGGACACTTACTTGATGCATTTGTTTCCTAGGAGTCTTGGAGGACACTCTATGGAATGGTTATCAAAAATTGCACCTCCTGTTAGAACATTTGAAGAATTAATCAATCTGTTTATATCACAATATGCCTACAACGTACAACACCAGATCACCATGATAGATCTATGCAAAGTTGCACAAAAACCTGGTGAATCTTTCATTACTTTTTTTCAGAGATGGAGAAGAATGTTCGCCAGATATCTGCGTCCTATTCCTGAGAAGGAAAAAATAGTCACCTTCATTAACAGTTTGAATTCAGAAATGAGCTATCATTTGAATTTACATTGTCCTACCTCTTTTGAGAAACTAATCAAAGATGCTATAACCATTGAAAGTGCATTGGTCAAAAGAGGAACAATAAAACTTGACAAAGACAACCCTAGCTCATACAATCATCACAATAATCAGGACAAGTCTAAATTCTGGATTCACAACAAGAATATGGTGAATGATGGTGTTGTTGATGCGAATCAGGTCTTGACCAAGCCATTTATTCCCAGTAATCCAAATGCTCCTCGCAACAACAATTATAACAATATCAACTCGATCACAAATCAAGGAAATAATCCTCCTCCTCCGAGGAACAATGTGAATCAAAATTCTACTCCCAATCAAGGGACTACCAAAAATCAAGGTTACCGAGGAACCACTAATAATAACAACTCCTTAGGGAATACCTCAAATACAAATCCACAACGATTCTCATTCTTCTCGAATAAAAGAACTTACACTTCATTGGGTCAATCTTTAGAATCCGCATTCAAAGAGTTGATGGCCAAAAATGTCATTACTTTGCCGCCTCAACGAAACTATGAACCCAGTGTAAAACCTCCATTATGGAATGAGGCATACTATTGTGATTATCATCGGTGCAAAGGTCATCGCACAAATAACTGTCAAGCCTTGAAGAATACCATTCAAGACTTAATCGACAATGACATCATTACAATAGAAGGACCTCAACAATCCAACGCAGACCACCAAGCATTTCACAACCCTTTGACCAACTATCAAAGGGCGAGTCTTCTAAAAAAAATGTGAATCATATCAATGATGATCATATAATCAACCATCTCTACACAGATGACGAGCAGGTAAATGTCATTAAAGTCAATAAGAAGGTGGAATATAGAGAAGTCAACGCAACAACAAGGGCGCAAGCTAAAGTTTTCTTAAAGGGCGCCTCTTCAAAATCCACTGAACCTCCACCTTGACATCAATATGATTTGGTCAACCAACTTCGGAAAACACCCGCTCAAATTTCTATGTTAGAACTATTGAAGATTTCCCCAGCCCATAAGGAAATTCTTGAAAAGGCCCTCTTCGAAACAAATGTATCCACTAATTTGGATGTGAACCAATTTCAAGCCATGGTGGGACACTTGTCCTCACCCACTTGCCTCTCATTCTCTGAAAAGGATGACGTTTCCATAACTCATCCCCATAATTCATCATTGTACTTGGAAGTCATGGTTCACAAGTTTCGTGTTAGACGAGCTCTAATAGATGGAGGTGTTGGTTTGAACATTTTTACCATGAAGTTGGTTAAGGCTTTAGGATTTTCTGAGGACTCCATTGATTTTAGAAGAAAGATTACCATAAAAGCTTATGATGATGAAGAAAGAGCATCCAAGGGTCTAATCATGTTTCCAATTAGAGTGGGCCATATTATCAAGAATACTTTATGTCAAGTATTGGACGGTGATCTTGCATATAACATCTTGTTGGGTCATCCTTGGATCCACAAAATGCAAGCTGTCCCATCAACCTATCATCAATGTCTTAAGTTTCCTTATGATGGACAGGAAATCACGATACTAGTAGATAATTCCAATATTCAAACTTGTGCCAACATAAAATCTAGTCAAGATACTTTGGTTCCTAACAATCGAGAAGCTCATGCTATTACTTCTCTAAAGATTGACACACAAATCAGTCAATTAACCAATAGTTTTGACAAGAAATTGAAATTCAAGGACCATGGAGTCGGAGAGTACTCTCTTTGTCTTGCCAATTTACCTACATCACCTCGATCACATGGACAACTGTCTATCATGGAACATCAAATATCAGTAGCATCAACATCAAAGCAACCACCAACAGAGCCAATCACAAAGTTTAATGGATAATTCATCAAAGAAAAATTCCCCATGGAAGATCCTGAGGATACAAAAATTCTAAACTAGCTCTATAAAGATGAAGATGAAGCAGTTTTTAATGTCAAATTACCCACAGAAAAATATGGAAAAGGGTATTCAATCATGCAGAAGATGGGCTATGATAAAGGTCCTATCAGAAAAAGGAAAGGAGTAGTTGAACCTATTCACCTCCGCGGACTTGCTATAAAAGAGAAAAATGGATTGGGCTATGATACTCACTCCAAAGAAAGCACATCCAAACAACTACATGGCATTGTCTTCTCATTATAAGAAGGCTTAGATTCATGAGAAGCATGTTTGGCAACAGTTCAAAACTTCATGGATAACAATTCTAACACAGACTCTGCTGAATATGAATGGGGCACCATTTACAATGATGAGTTCTGGAGGGACAAAGAGGTTGATGTAATACACCAGTACGCCCCAACTCTAATTGAAGGTCAAGGTTCAAGGACCCAAACACGCAAATTTGAACTACAAAGTCACCATGATTCTAGTGATGCTAAGTCGGATCTAAACGAACAAGACTATCATGAAGAAAATATCATCATTGATCCACCTCATACCTTGGATCCTATGGACCACTTTGTTATGACCATAACCATAGCTGATTTCACACAACCTGACAATCCGCTATCTTTGATTGATCTTGATCTCATTGATTGGGATTCAACCGAACCTATCGATATACCTATGTTTCCAAGTGACAAAGCTATCATAAACTTCCTTTCCGTAGATGATACAAATGATTGTTACACCAGTGATTTTTGACATAGATTTTTTGATCAGGAGAGTGCCAAGTCTCCTAGCTGCAAAAGTAAAAACAAAAAAGAAAGATCTAATGGTGAAAACCATACTTTGGCAGTATTATATCAAACAAAAGATAAAATAAAGAGCGTATCGGATGGTGAAAACCTCTTTGAGGCACCAGATGATGGGAATCTTGACACTCTCCCAGAGCACTACCATGAGCGATCGCCTATTTTGATTGAGCCTACAAATGCTGTCAATCTTGAGACTTTTGAAAAACCAAGAATTTTATAGTTAGCTGCATCAATGACAGAGAAAGCAATACCAGAGTTCATGGAATTCCTAAAAGAAAATCAAGTCAACTTTGCGTGGTCTTATGTTGACATGCCTGGTCTTGATCTTGATCTTATCATGCATCACTTGTCTATCAAACCAGGGGCCAAGCCGGTGAAACAAAAACTCAAAAAGATGCACCCTCATGTTGCATTATTGGTTAAGGAAGAACTGAGAAAACTCCTTGATGTGGGCTTCATAAGACCAATCGACTATGCAGAATGGATCTCCAACATTGTTCCTGTATCCAAGCTAGATAAAACTATGAGAATATGCACATATTTTAGAGATCTTAATAAAGCATGTCCTAAGGATGACTTCCCACTGCCAAACATCGACACTATAGTTGATCTAACAGCTGGCCATGCCATGTATTCATTAATGGATGGTTTTTCTAGCTACAACCAAATCAAGATTGCACCTGAAGACCAACAGAAAACAACTTTCACATGTCCATGGAGAACTTATTGTTGGAACGTCATGCCTTTCGGTCTAAAGAATGCTGGGGCTACTTACCAAAGAGCCATGACTACAATCTTTCATGACATGATGCATATCTTCATGGAAGATTATGTAGATGACATATTGACAAAATCATACACCAGAGAAGGACATCTTGAAATATTGTCCAAAATATTTGCAAGATTAGAGAAATTCAAAGTTCTCCTCAACCCCAAGAAATGTGTTTTGGGGGTCAAATCTAGAAAACTCTTGGGGTACATTGTTTCAAAAAAAGGAATTGAAGTAGATCCTGCAAAAGTACAAGAAATTATGGAAATGCCCCCACCAAGGAACATCAGTCAATTGAGATCATTGCAGGGACGACTTCAATCTATACGAAGGTTCATTGCACAATTGGCCGACAAAATTTTACCTTTCACACATCTACTACATAAGAATGTTCCTTTCAAGTGGGATGACAAATGTGAATTGGCTTTTCAACAAATCAAACAGTATTTAATGACTCCACTAGTTCTCTTACCACCAAATCCAGATAAATCACTAATCTTATACATTGCCGCAATAGAAACATCTCTGGGGGCACTGCTAGCGCAAGAAGACTCTATAGGAAAAGAACGTGCAATCTACTATATCAGCATAACACTAACAAGTCATGAGCTCAACTACACTTCTATCGAGAAGGCTTGTCTGGCAGTAGTCTTTGCTTCGTAGAAATTTCAACATTACATGTTAACTCATACAATCAATCTGGTTTCAAAGATTGATCCACTCAAGTATTTGTTAAGCAAAGCATCATTGACAGGAAGGTTAGAAAAGTGGGTAATGATTATGAGTGAGTTTGACATCCATTATGTTGATGGCAAGGAAATCAAAGGACAAGTTATTATTGATCAACTAGTTGAAGCACCACTACAAGAAGACCATCCCCTGCACATTGAATTTTCAGATGTTGATGTCTTTACGACAGAATATAAACAAGTTCCATGGTCCTTATATTTTGATGGTTCTTTCACTCAACATGGATCGGGGGCAGGCATACTTTTTGTCACCCCTTAAGGACACACTATTCCTCGATCATATAGGCTGATGTTTCCATGCACCAACAACATAGCCGAATATGAAGCGTTAATCATCGAACTTAAAATAGCATTGGAATGGAGAATTACAGAATTACAGGTGTATGGTGACTCATAGCTAGTCATTTACCAGATCAATGATGATTATCAAACCAAAGATGAAAAACTGTTACCATATAAAAAGATGGTTGATGACTTCAAGAAATACTTTGTGGACATCAAATTCACACAAATTCCAAGGCTTGATAACAAAGCAACTGATGCCATGGCTACGATCGCATCATTGTTACAACTCCCAAAAACTCAGACTTGCTATGAATTTCTGGTGGAACAATCATTTACGCCTGCTTATGATACCCCTGAAAGCCAAATCATTTGCCACATGGTAGGATCCAATTCACCTTGGTACGAAAAAAATTATGCCTACCTCAAAGACGATATCTTACCACCCGATTTATCCTATAACCAAAAACACAATTTTATCCTCTAATCCGCTCATTACACTCTTATTGCTGACACTCTTTATCGTCGTGGTCTTGATGGTACTTTACTTTGATGTCTTGAATATGAGGAATCTGACAAAGCTTTACAAGAAGTTCATGGTGGCATCTGTGGTACTCATTCGAGTGGACTGACCTTATCCAAGAAATTGATTAGAATGGATTACTACTAGCCTACAATGGAGAGGGAATAATTTACTTTTGTGAAAAAATGCTCAAAATGTTAGATTCATGGGAATCTCATTCATGCTCCTGCACAAAAACTTCAACCATTCACACCAACCTGGCCATTTTCTCAATGGGGGTTAGATCTAGTGGGCAAGATTCATCCTTCTTCATCAAACGGACATAAGTTCATCATCACAGCTACAAAGTATTTTACTAAGTGGATTGAGGCATACCTCTTACTAAAGTTACCAGAAAATAAATATCATCATTCATACTCAACTATATTATTTATCGATATGGCATTCCCAACTCCATTATTACAGATAATGGACGTCCTTTCAAAAATTAGGATGTTGATGAGCTTTGTGAAAGATTTCACATTCAACATAGATATTCAACACCTTACTATCCACAAGGGAATGGCCAAGCAAAGGCCTTAAATAAAACAATATTAATTTTTTTGAAGAAGACTGTGAATGATTTAGGGAAGGATTGGCATGTTCAACTCAATCCCGCCTTATGGGCCTACAGAACTAGTGTCCACACACCAACATGAGCAACACCATTTTCTCTTGTCTATGGAGCAGAAGCCATACTACCTTTAGAAGTTAAGATTCCCTCACTCAGAGTATCATTGAAAGGTCTTACAATGGATGATGAATACAGAGTTTCCCGACTCCAAGAACTGGAACTCCTAGATGAGAAGAGACAAAGTGCAGCTGATCATTTAAAAGCTTATCAACAGATAATGTCTCGCAGCTATAATCACAAAGTAAAGCCACACATCTTTCAAGTGGGTGATCTTGTTCTGAAAGAAAACCCACGCAATCAACAAGACAGAGAGAAGAAAGGAAAGTTTGAACCAAATTGGCTAGGTCCTTATGTGGTTATCACAGTCTATGGTTCATGAGCCTACAAGCTATCGACATCAGAAGGGGACCTGTTTGACGAACCTATCAACAAAATACACTTGAAAAAGTATTATATTTAAAGCAGTTATCAAAAAAATTAGAAAAAGTCCTGAAGAAATACAAAAAAAAAATCAGAACAAGTCCTGAAGAAAGACAAAAAAATTAGAAAAAGTCCTAAAGAAAGACAAAAAAAACATCAGAAAAAGTCCTAAAAAAAAAAAAATGTCATAGGGTGAAAACCTGGCGATAGGCAGTCTATTGACAAGAAAAATGCAATAAAAAAAAATAGTGAAAATCTGGCAAACAGACGCTATTTGTAGCTCTCCATCTATTAATTATGTTCTGCACTTAACTTCTCAGCCTTCATTTTCATGCATCTTTTCCATCATCTTAGGGCCACACCAGCATCATGCTATCATCATTTTCCTAGAGCGATAATGTCTTATCATGGCTTGATTTATTGTACATATTCATTTCAGCAAGTTGTGTCAATACCGAGGGAAAACATTGGCATATTGGGGGCAATCGACTTTCAGGTTTTATCAAAACAACGAGACAGTGACATCAAAGCCAATCATGCAAAACAAAACAACGAAATCAAACCATATGGATAACTATCCAATCATTGATCCATATCACCGTAGTTTTCAGCTGCGTACCCTATCATGACTCATATCTGGATGATCTATAATCTGAATAATGTTTGGGATAATAGTATTTCATTTTTGAACAATGGTTGTTTAATTTTTGATATCATCTCTCTGGAGCACATTCGATGATGTACTGAACTAGAGTGGCAAGGAAAGAAGATGATTTTTCTTTGTCTGTTGTATTGAGGTTAACTATCCATCTATTGCAAGTATGTCGCGAGACATGATTTCCAAAGTTTATCATTGATGATAGTTTCAAATTTGCATCAGAAGGTGGTTAGTCTTTGTCTGTTCATGCAAGAAATGATCAGGTCGTTTTAGTTCAATTATACCTAGATGCTTGTGTTCGCTTGCTATATCAAAAATCATGAAAGTTGTATTCAGGTCATCATTGGTGCTAATTTCCCCTCTGATGCTTGTACATACTTCCAATATTTTAAAACGCTCTATGATGATTCACGAAGGCTAGCAAAAAGGCTCAACAAAATGGTTGGTTTCATTTAGTTGCATTTCATTTTAGCTCATTGTACATATCTGCATACTGGATTTGCATCAAAAGTTTTGAAAGGTCAACAACAAACATCAATGGTTGTCATGTCTCTTTGGACTATTTGTGGAGGGCAATGCAAACATTTTTTTTATCATCTTATCATATTATTATCATTATCATTTCATTCATTGCATTCTCATTACCATTTTATCATTTCACTATCATCATCATTCATTTATTATCATTATCATTTCATTATCATTCATATTAGTTTCATTATCATCTCATCATGGCATTATCATTGTCATTTCATCATTTCATCATTTCATTATCATTATCATTCATATTATTTTTATTATCATCTCATCATTGCATTATCATTGTCATTTCATCATTTCATTATCATTATCATTTATATTATTTTCATTATCATCTCATCATTGCATTATCATTATCATTATCATTCATATCATTTTCATTATCATCTCATCATTGCATTATCATTAACATTTCATCATTTCATTATCATTATCATTCATATTAGTTTCATTATCATTTCATCATTTCATTATCATTATCATTCATATTATTTTCATTATCATCTCATCATTGCATTATCATTATCATTATCATTCATATTTTTTTTCATTATCATCTTATCATTGCATTATTATTAACATTTCATCATTTCATTATCATTTCAATATCATTATCATTCATATTAGTCTCATTATCATTTCATCATTTCATTATCATTGTCATTTCATCATTTCATTATCATTATCATTCATATTATTATCATTATCATCTCATTATTGCATTATCATTATCATTTCATCATTTCATTATCATTATCATTTCATTTCATTTTTTTTATCATTATCTTATCGTATCATTTCATTATCATTTAATTATCCTTCCATTATTATTCATTTCATTTATCCTTTCATTTATCCATTTATTTTTATTACGAATCATTATATTTCATCACATATCATTTTATCATACATCTCATCACTATTTACTAATCTCACTTCATATCAGTATTCATATCATTTTATATCATATCATATCATTTTATTATACAAATTCATAATGCATATCATGAACACAACATTCATTTTTCATCATATTATCATCATTTACCTGCATTGGAAAATTCAAAAATAAACATGCCATATATTCATTTTCATATCATTTTCATAATCACATCATAAGACATCCACCTGCATGACATCATTAGTACGCATCATCAATCATCATCATCATCATAATAAAAACATCATATCAAACCGTCCTGCATATCATGTTAGTCATCAACTCATTCAAATGCATACCAAAATCTATAACACATAGAAATAAATGCATATCACATCATCATATCATAAATGCACAATACATCATCAAAAATCATCGTTGCTACAAATCATCGCTCATTATCAATAATACACATATTCAAATATCCAATGAAACTAAAATGTCCAAAGAGAAATACATGAGATATGATCAAAAATCAATATACATGCTCCAAAAATGATACACATGTGTGAAATATATCTACTTGCTGGTCGATGCCCCTGATGGAGCTGGTCCAGAAGGAGGTGGCCTGCCATTGGTACCTGCGTCTAGATCCCGCCGAGGCCCGATAACCCCTAGGCTCTGTGTGCGTGACTGTGACCTACTCCTGGTCCTAGTGTGGGACTGCAGAAATGGATCTCTGTGATCAAGAGGACATAACTCCTCATAACAGACTCGGTAATACTCAGCCTCCCTCGCCATCTCCATGCCCTCTGCAATGACATCCCGCAATGATGTACTCTCTACAGTGCCCATAAGCCTCTGAGCAATGCCCTCAACCTCCACTGCCCTCCATCTGAATACATCTCTCTCTGTCATCACCTGGGCTATCTGTGGGTCTGGGGCAGGTGCCTGTGCCTGTGCCTGTGCTTGAGCCTGTGCCAGCTATGCCTGTAGCTATACAATAAATCCCTGTGACTGCATCAGTTGACTCTACAACTGTCCTTGTTGTCCCTGCAGTGTTTGCACCTGGGCCTAAAGGGTAGCTATTTGCCCCTACTGTGACGAAGATCCCATCCTGATCACTGTCCATTGTCCAATCCCTGTCCTCGGCTGCTATATGATCTAGAAACCCCTTAGAATATCTAGCCTCGACCTCCTTAGCACCTACCCCTCATCCTTGCCATCATCTCCATCATCCCCATCGAAACTCTCCTCCTCCTCTCCACTCTCTTCCTCCTCTCCTCCAACTGCGCCCTGCTCTCTACCTGCCCTCTCCTCCTGTCTCACTACCCTTGGCTGTGGTACTACCAGAATGGGTGTTAGCTCATTAGGACTAGTAAACCGTGGAAAGGGATGTGTGTGGTAATATAATGAATACTCATCAGACATACTGGCATCAACAATTTCTCGCCTGTCATCCCATGCCTCGGGAGCTAATGACATGAACTCTGTATATGCTATCTGATAGGAAATACATGGCCCCCATCTGGCCTCATCTCTGCTCCAGGCATAGTGTGCAACCCCCTGTGACATCCCCTGGGTAAAACCAACTGTTTCTGCACCCGCAATGCTAGAAACCTCTCAAGGATAAAATGAGTCCTCCCTATCAGAAATCGAGGACTACATACAAATGGCATCTCTAGATCATCTGTATCCCATGGCTCACAATCAAGATATGGTCGCCATACCACTGCATCCATATCATCTAGACGTTGTCTTCAGTAATCCACCTTGCCCAACTTGGGCTGGACAAGGAACATAGTATAAGCATATACATAAGGCCTACCTGGAGGCCTAAATTTGGGGCACGTCAGTCTCGTCATAGCAAGATGCTCCTATTCCCAGATCTGCAGCAGTGTCACACCACATGACAAACTGGAGGCACCCCTGTACACCACTTGATGCAAATCATGATATAGGTGCGCTAACATACAACTCCCCCATGCATATCTCCATGGCTGTAGCAACATCTGCTCCAAAATCTTACCCCATCCCACTAATAATCCCTTTGACTGATGATCTGGACAAAGGAGACCTCCAATGAACGCACCCAAAACTACAGGCAAGGCTGGATATCCTTGAAAGATATCCCATGGTACCCAGTACCCAGCTATCTGTGCATCACCATACACCCTCCTCAAAGCATCTGTACCCCCGAGCTCCTTGTGATCATAGAACACAAGGGCACTGACCACTAGGATACCTAATATCTTGTATACATCCTCCGGAGTCACAATCACCTCACTAGTCGGCATATGAAAGGTGTTGTGCTCTGAATGCCATCGCTCTGCTAGTGCCGTCAACAATCATTTATTGACCAGAATCGACAGCATATCCAACAAGAATCTCAAACCACATGTATCTATCAAAGCTATGTCAGCAGGTGTCAACTCGGATATCCTATCCCATCCTGCCGAGTGCCGCTCTCTAATCTGGGGTTTTTGAAAACCTCCTATTTTTATTTTTGGTCATCACAAGGATAATTAATCAAAATCATACCAATCATTCAATCTCAATCAACCAAAATCAATTAGACTCATATCTATCAGTGACCTATATCAAGTGAACAATATCAGTGACCCATATCAAACCCATATCAATGACTCATACCAGTGCATCATATCAAAGACCCATATCACCCAATCAATCCTATTAGGCAAACCAATACACAAATCTATCTAACTGGATATCATATCAATATGCTTTACCATTAATTACTATTTATTTTCTATCACAGAAAGAAAATTTATCAGAAGTCATATCAATCATTTATCCGACATTTACTCTTTGTTTTTAATTCATGAGAAGCAAAGTTATCAGTTCAATCAGACAATCAATCAATTTACTCTTTATTTTCTATTTTGGGGAAACAAAGTTATCACTCAAGCACCAAATTTTTCATCATTTCTATGCATATCAGCATGATGACATGACAATTTACCTATCTGTTGACAAAGGAAGCAATATATATATCATCATTTTCACATTACTATCATCAAAACATACATTCTGCCTATTTTCACCATATGCACTACTCTGTGGCCTCTATGCGCTAAAACCCATATGCGCCATTCTTTTTGCGGGATGCGCTCAAATAGTTCCCCTATGCGCTATTTCCTATATGCGCTAACACTATCAACCTAAGCGCTACTTTAATCACCGGATGCATGATTTCCCTATATCCGCTACTATTTTTCCTCGATGCGCTTAAACCTAGCTTTCTACATCTTTTCCTATATGCGCTACTATTTTTTCTCGATGCGCTTAACCTAGCTTTTTACATTTTTTCCTGTATGCGCTATTGTTTTCATTGAATGCACTAAATTGGTTTAATGCTAACTATTCAAAATCTAGCCTGTATGTGCTATTGTTTTTACCCTAAGTGCTGGAAAAATCATCGAAAGCACTAAAATTTTTCTAAAAGCGCTAAAACGTCATTTTCATATTCAAAATCCACAGAAAAATAGTACATTTTGGTAAAAATTTTAAAAAACACGAGCGGTTAGATCAATTCACCGATGGTCCATATGCTGCTGGCCTCTAATATCAACGAGATCTCTCAAATTGGTGGCAATGATATGGAATCTCCATGTCGTGAGGTCACTTTTAGAGCTACAGTATTCGCAAAGTCAACAAGTATAAATGATTTGTCTTTTTTCCCCTTTTTACCTTTTAATGGTCAAACAAAGGTGGGTTTTTTGACTATTTCAAAAAGAAGATAAAATTCACTTTGTTTTCAAAATGGGCCATTCTTTACATTATTTATTGGGAGCTAAATCACTGTCTCCTCAGCAGAATATCATTATCTAATCTCAATTGTTTATCACATTTTCGGACTTCATATTGTCCGTGATTTACCTCCTAAGGGGGCATTATTAGCAGCAACATCAATATCAAAGACGTATTAGGGACAAAAATCTTATTTTCTTTGAAGCAATGCATTTTACACATCACTTCAAAGAGTGGCAAAATGTATACGTCTAAAAATGGTCACGATTAATTAAGCTTGTTAATTAATTAAATATAAATTATTTAATTAATCTCCTAAAGTCATCTACATATAAATAAATTTAATTATTTATTTATATTGTTCATTCTTGTAATTCTTCTACCTTAATTAAATAAATAATTTTATTTAATTATTGACATCTCCTATATTCCTATTAATTAAATTAAATAAATTTTTATAATTTATTTATATTGATTATCATATTATTCTAAATTTGAATACTTAAAATTCAAATATGGAATATTCTCTTCATCTCATAGTTAAATTAAATATTAAATATTTAATTTAATATCTTGTCTCACTCCACAAATAATTAAATATTTTTAAATATTTAATTCACTTCTAAAACATAATTAAATATAACTTATTTAATTATATTTAATTATGCGAGTTTCTAAATCCATCTTCACATATAATTAAATAAATTTATTTTATTTAATTATGAAACTCATTTCAACTCATTCTTCAAAATGACAACCTTCCTTCAGATCTGAATGACAAAAATTGAAGGAAAAGGGAAACCTTCTATCCCTCTCTCAACTTTCGAAAATCTTTCACCGTCCATTCTAACAAGCTTAATCTAGGCTATTAATCATATCAACCAATCAAATCCTTTCAAAAACTCTATAAATACTGGTGCAAATCCAAGCTTTGGTTACACACATACATGCGATGAACACATGAACATATACGCAATTAGCTTATCCACTCACATCTTTTTAGCATCATAGCAATACTCGGATTTTAGCATAATCCTTGCATTTTAGCATAGTATGCCTTTCATTTATATCTCATTCTTCAGTTGTTCATTTTGTTGAGATTAATCTGCTGAATCTGAAAGCAATTGGAAACAACAAAATGTTGGAGATAAAGAGAAATAAGACGATTTTAGGGAAGCTGCCATTAACAGTTTGTTTATTTTGTTTTCCTTTCTGTTTCTCTGATATAATGACTTATTGATATGTGTTTGAATTCATTTATAATCGATACATTTTTCATACACACAGATAGCAATTGAAACTGGTCAACCATGAATAGAAAAATAGCAATGTCATAGGTTTGGCTTCTCAAATTTGAACCATAAAACAAAATGTTGTTGGTGGAAAAGTTGATACATATCTTATAGGATTTATAAAAGCATTCTTTTGAATTTATTTAATCTATTTGAAGTCTCCACAAATAAGTAATCAATTGTACACAAACACTTTTGATTAATTAGTTGATAAGTTTGTCAAATGATTTTATTTTTTTTTGGAAGAAATATTGATAGAATTAGTGATAATATATCTTTCCCAACAAAAGGTGAGCTTAACAAGAACTTTTCTTTTAGAGGTGTTCATAGTGATAAGGAAAAGGTAGAGGCTAGTGGAAGAATGGAGGAAGAGCAGGTACAACTAATAGAGGGTCAATTTCAACACAACAACTAGAATGATAGATAAAACTCGTATTGCAAATAATGTGGTCATGAAACCTATGATTGCAAAATATCATCATATATAATAAAAAATTTCTCTTGACAAAAAGATGCAACCCAATATGGTGAAAAAGCATTAAGAGCAACCCAATTTGCATGTGGTAATGATCATGATGACTTTATGTTTTCTATATTAAATTTTTCCTATTACACTTGAATGGATGAGTCATGGTATGATGCATGAGTATTACGAGAGCCACATAACATATGGACTTTTAATGTGATTATTTTGAAGAGTTTCATGAAGGTGTTTGTGGTCATATATTTGGTAGATAAAACAAGTCTCAAGTTTATTGGAAACAAAACTATTCAACTCAAGTTACCTTAAATTCTAGGTTTTGTACTTCACATTTTAAAATGTATATTCCTCAATTGCAACATATTTTTTTTATCACTAGTGTTGATACAATAAGGTCACTTCCATTTTTTTGGAAAATGGACAAGTGGTAGTTTGAAAGAGGTTAGATAATCAAGTCACATTATATGTTGGGAATTTAAAATTTATTTTAAAAGTCCATTTTCCACTATTTCAAGGAATTTTTCCTACACTATTGAAGAAAGTAGGCTTTCTAAATTATTATTTTATAACATATAAGATTTGGACATGTTAATTATAATAATATTAAAATCATACAAAATAATTGTGTTGTAGGTTTGCTCACTTTTCCCAAGACAATTGAAAAATGTGAAGCTTATATTTTGGAAAAACAACATAGAGAGGCTTTTTCTTTAGTTAATGATCTGTATAGGATCTAGACTAGTTTGCAATTTAAATGTTTAAACTTTTACAATGCTTTTACAATGATTATTTCAAGTTAATTAAAACGAAATTAACTTAAGGAAATAACAGAATGAAAGTAATAACAAGGTGATTATAACATAAAGAAAGGAAATGAGAGACAGAAAGAGAGAGAAGAAGAGAAGTGCAAACAGTTGATAACGGAGTTCGTCACAGAATGTGACTACGTCTCCGGGTCCACTCCAATAGAGAGACCGATCCGATTAACTCCAAAATCGATTACAATGCACCACAATCATTCTCCAAGCACTTCGGCAGCGTAACGACGCTCTGATATGCAAGAATGATCTGAAAGAATCTCCACAAGACCTCTCTTTTGATTATCTCCACAGCTTCAAGACTTCGTCACCTGAAAGAAAACTTACATACCAATTCTCACCTTACACCCTCCTTTTATACATAAAATTTTCTCAATTTGGCCCTTAACCAATTGATTTGAAAATATTTCCCTTATCTCTCCAAAATACATAAAAATCTTTACAATCTCCCTTTTACACATTAAAAATCTACAAAATATCCCCCCTTTTACATAATAAATCTTTAATAATCCCCCTTAATGTTTATTTTAGCCCTTCAATTACATTTCTCTCGGGCTTTGGAGATTTTAGAGGTTTTTGATTAATCCTTTAAAAGGATTGTTTGTTAATTTTTATAATCATAGGGAGTTTGTTTAGATTTTTGGAGGCATTCGGTTTCGAACATTCATCAAAATGCACCGATGCCACCATATATTTTGGAGAGTATCGATGGCATATCGGTGGCTATTGATTTTATATCCCGGCCGGTTCGGGGTTCAAACCCCCCGCCGGCCTTTTTGCAAACAAACTTTGCACCGAATACATGACAAAACAAAACCGGTTCTAATAATAGTAACGGGCGCGGATATGGTGCACCGGCTACGGGCTATGTTGGGTGGCGCGAGGTTGGGGGTTCAAACCCCCCAACAGCCATTTTAACAAACAAAACAAACCGACAACCGCCGTGGAGAGAGGAAAAGTTGTTGCCACGTGTCGCACCAGGAGGGTGCCACGTGGCAAGCTCCAATTCGCCGATGGAAAACGCAGAGAAACCTGAGCCACGTGTTGAATACTAATTCGCCGATGGTGACGCGTCATCGCTGATGTATCCGCTGACTCGGAGTACATGTGTCATAATACCATTCGCTGAACAACCTGACTCGGCTTCCACGTATACACTGACTGTACTGCCACGTGGCAGAATATGATTGGCTGAGAGAAACACGTCACTGCCACCTGTGTGCCACACAAATGCTGACTGTGTGTACGGAGGACACGTGTCAATGCCCGATTCGTCAACCTTGCTGACGTCACCTGCCACATCATCACGCCACGTCGACATGTACGGACCGTACAGACTGCCACGTGTCAACTTCTGATTGGTCCATTTTGGATTTCGTACCACATTCTGACGTCAGCTGTACGGATGATGACGTCATCATTGTACCTTCAAGTCCACCAAGTCAACATGAAACTTTGACCAGCTGCATCTTGAGCATACGATGTCGGATTTTGACGAAACGAATGCCGTCGGAATCGTCTCGACGAGCTCTTCGACTTGACGCTGCTTCCATCAACTTTTGAAACAATCATTTTTTCCGCTTCCCGGATGCCCCTGATTCTAGTTTGACCTGAGGTTTGACTGGCCATAACTTGCACAAACGGTCTCCTTTTTGCTCCGTTCGAGTTGCGTTGGAATCAGGACACTGAGTTCTTTCTGATGGTGTAGATTTTGGAGAAAAATGAGACACTTCAATTTCCACTGAAAAATGTCCACCGGATCAGTTAAACTTGGTAAGCACAAAGAAAATTGCAACTCATTTATTTTGATTTGTGTGGGTTCTTATCTGTTATAGGATGTTAGTATTTTATGTTGTTTATTAATGATCACAGTCAAATAAAAAACTTATTTCTTATAGGAAAAAATTGAATCTTTCAAGAAACATTTAAGAAATTTAACACTTATTCAAAATGAAGATCAAACCCAAATTGTCACTATTCAAGTGAACAATGATTGAGAGTTTACATCAATTTCTATAGGATTACCTTCATCAAAATAAGATTAAACATAATCTCATTGTTCTAGGTGTTCACCAACAAAATGGTGTAGTTGAAAAATGAAGAGAACTATCATGAATATGGTGAGAGAAATATTATATCTCAAAGGAGTAAAGTTCCTTTTTGGACAAAAGTAGCTAAACAACTATTTATCTTTGCAATAGATCTCCTTCAACTACTCTTCACCAAAGCAACTCAAATGAAATCTAGTTTGGTTATCCTCCCTCTATTTGACATCTTAATATGATTTTTGAATCCACTTGTTATGATTTCATTCTAAAGGAGAAAATAAGTAAATTGGATCATCGAAGCCATTAATGTATTTTTAAGATATTCTAGTTCCTCAAAGGCATATAGATTGTATAATGAAGCTAATAAGAAATTTATTATTACTCATGATGTATTTATTAGACATTAAAAAAAAAATCATTGTTGAATGTTAGTTATAACACCTTAAATTTTTTGTGGAGTTTATGCCTTGGAAAGAACATTCTTGTGGGATGCTATAGGACTTATGACCCTAACTATATCTTCCTAATTAATTACTTATATATCAATCTTTATTAGTAAAAGAATTAGATACATTTTTTTTTAATTCACCCCTTTTGCTAAATTGGTTTATTCTACATGCTTGGGAAGTAGTAATTCCTTTGGATAGAATTGGTATAGATAAAGTGTTTAATAATATAATAGATCATTCATGAATTATATTGTATTGAGCATTGTTGTCCCTCAATTTTTGTTATCACCATACCTTGTATTATGGTGATAACAAAAAGTGTCATGGTATAACATAATAAGGTATTAAATTATAATCAAAAAAGAATTGACACTTATGGATTTAGGATACCTCCCACCATAATTATCATATTTTCCAATAGTATGGGTTAACAAATTATCAGAGTAAGCATATGAATACAAATATATTTAAAAAACCCTTTGTCTAGTCTATTAAGTAGAAGAGTAATACAAATATTAGGCTTGTGGAGTCTATAGATACCATGGATAGTCCCCTAAAATCTCATGTATCTAGATGGCTAATTCTTGGGTGGACCCTATATATGTGTAGACACCTAAAATTGTCCTAGCCTGCAAACTAGCATTTTAACACTAATATTCATCATTTACATCAAAAACCCTAATTTCCTCCATTAATTGAATAATATTACATTATTTAATTAATTCACTTTTTCATCATTTTCAACTAATTAAATAAATTTCATTTATTTAATTATGTCGCTAATTCACTTTATTCCTCCTGATTAATTAAATAACATCAATTATTTTATAAAGTCCTAATCTAACTTTATTCCTACTGATTAATTAAATAACATCAATTATTTAATTTTCGCTAATTCACTTTATTCCCCTAAATCAATTAAATTATTAAAACATAATAGTTTAATTAAATCACTTTCCCCTAAACATGAATAATTGAATAAATTATTCAAAACATCATCAAAAAGGTCAAATCAAACAAATACAAATTTGTTTACAAAAGTCAAACATGATTTGCACGTTCAACTCAAAAGGATTAATTAATTAAATTAATTATCCTCACCCACTTTCATGATTGAGCAAATTATGATCCCCCGATTGCTCAATCTGATTGGCTGATTGATCCATCCATTTCTAATTGATTCATCTATTCTTCAATCCCACCAAAACCTCCATCTATTTTCTCAATTCCATTGAACACTCAAAATGATTTCTTCAATCACATCGATTATGTAATCAAACTACACTGGTTATTCCCATCTAAATCCTCTCAATGGTTTTCAACCGTTGATCAAGATATTCTACTACACGATCTTGAGCGTTCATTTTGAAACACAAAATCTATATAACAACCATTTTATTCCTCAAAAATGATCGAAGAATCAACATCTTTTGCACAACAAAGTAATGCATAAATCATAATCAACCTTTTGAAGCTTTTACTTACATCTTCGATCAAACATCTCTCATCTTTGAAGCTTTTGGCTACACACAATGGAGGCTTTAGATTGATACAACGAACAATCCAAGATCTTTGTGGACACACTTTGACATGGGATGGTAAAGTTACATTGTATTGAATTCATTTTTATTGTTTTGTTTCAATTGCTTTTGTGATTCATTGTTCTTCATAGTTTCATTTCGTGAGTAATGGGTATGAATCTTAGCTTTTGTTTGGATTAGATTAGTGTCAATTCAAGCATGTTTTGATCTCTTAACATCATATAGATTCCCCCCTTACACATTCTGGCATGCCCAATGGGACCTCGGTCCTTAGCACTAATATTTTTGTGAGTTCATTAGAGCAATTATAGGTTCCAAAACACGGTTACACTTTTCCAGAAACGTTGTTGACACTTTTTTTTATTTAGAAGCTACAAAATTTTGACAGGGTTGCTATTGACTGGAAATTAGGACTTTTATACCCTATTTTCAAATGACCATATCTTGGTCATACGAAAGCATTTTATAGTGTTTTTTTTAAAGTGGGGTAGAATTTCATGATCTTTGCAATGGTGTAGGTTGTTTTCAATTTTTGTATAGTTAAATTTTCCATTGGTGCACCTAAAGTTAACTTACATTGCAATTTGGTCTAGGTTGTAGGGTTTGGATGTTTAATCAATTATCTAACCCTAATGTTTGATTGTGTATTGTGTTTTGAAAATTTCTAACATCTCTTGTGTAGCTCTTGTAAGATTTATGTCACATCTTTTTATGAAAACAAACTAATGATTGTGTTACAGAGAAGGTAAATGGTCCAAGTCAAGATTTTCTTAGAAGCTTTCATAGTTAGGAAAATTTTAATTTGGTGCTTAAAATGAACCCCACAAATCACACGCTTTTCAATTTAATGCTTAAAAATAATCTTTCAAAATATTTTTGGCTTAAGAAAACTTCTCAATTCGTTCTTAAAAAGAATGTTCAATAAGCTTTTTAGATCAAAACAAACTTCTCAAATTGGGGCTTAAAAGGAATTTTCATAAGCTTTCTAGGTTAGGAAAAACTTTTTCAATTGGTGTTATAAAAAGAACCCCACAAATCCACATGCCTTTGGTTTGGTGCTCTAAAAAGAATTTTCCAAAGTTTTTTAGATTAGAAAAAACAATTCTTTTTGGTGCTCTAAAAAAAATATTTTCCTTTGACCAACGATTTCAATATGTTGACGAAACGAGTGATTTCCTTTTGTTGACCAATTAAGATGTAAGGCTTTAGAAACACTTCAATTGGTGATTAAAAATGAACAAATCTATTTGGGTTATACATTGTGATACTTCTTGAAGTATTAAAACATTTTGAAATTGGTGCACATAAAACACAAATTGATCTATTACGCACATTTCAAGTTTGGGTTTAAAATTAAATTGCTAAGAATTGTATTTCGTGCTTTGTGTGAGTGACAAGTCAAGTGTGTATCCTCTCTCCCTATGTCTTTGGGTGATCTTGGGTGAAGAGAAACACTTTGGACTTTTTCATCTTTTTTTTAGTCAAAATAATTAATATTGAAGCATTATTGCTAATGAGACACATCCTGTAATGGAGAACTCATCAAAGCATCCCTCAAGCGTGTTTACCAATTCTATATAAATAATTGTGAAATTGAGAGATAGTAGCTTCAATCTAGGGTGGAATAGTTCATATGGTGCCTAATCCAAACTCAATTCTTTAGAGGCCCGAGATGGAATAGTTGAAGAGCCTTAAGTGGGCAACCGGTGAATTATACATTAGTGTGTTCATTGGTTGTCATTAATTTTTTTTTGTAGAGGCCTACCATAACGTTCTTTGAAAATGATGCATTGAAATTTATTTATGAGACGTTACCTACCAAGTTTGACTTGTGATTGAGTTGTAGAGCTTAATAGTTCATTCTTAACATACCTCTATGCTCTTCCATAAAGTTGCATGTAAAATCATCCCTTCGGGGCATTAGGTAGGCCCATTAACAAAAAGCATACCTATTCTAGGAATGATTTCCTTTTATAAAATTTACAAAGGATCTTCACCAAACATTGACATCAAACATTTTCTTGAAGTAAAAATGAACACATCAAAATAAGCATTGACACATGGTTATCAAACATCAAACCCTTTGAACTTGGTGCAAATACTTTGAAAGAGCCTTATGTTTGCACTCCCTAAAAGATATCTTAAAAAAATATCTTTGAAGGTTTCTAAATGCTTAGGCTCACATTTCAAGTCACATTAAGAATGAAGAAAACTTGGAAACTATAGCTTTAGTACTTTGAATTTCATGAACATTGAGCTTTTGTGAAAGGAAAATTGCTTAAGTTATAGAAATTTAGGGTCAAATAGGTTTTGATTATTGTGTTGCATTTTATCACTTGCCAAAATCTCAAATCAGATCAAACAAAGTCATTCAAAACTACAAAATTATTTAAAGCTGCTACCAAAATGAAAAACTGGAAAAAATTGGAAATAGAGCCGTTATTGACATTTTTGTCACTTGTGTCCTTAGATTTGGCTGCAATTGCACTTTTTCCTACCGCAGTTGCACTAAACATTGCCGCTTTTGACAAAAAAATCACTATTGCACTGTATTATGCCATAGTTGCTTAAAATAACTGCTTTTGACAATACAATCATTATTACTCAAAAAAGTAGCTATTGAACATTCAAAACAATAGCTATTTCTCAAAATAGTAGCCATTGCTCAAAACATCTGCTATTGCTAAAAATAATAGCTATTGCTAAAAACAATAGCTATTGCTAAAAAATGTCGCTTTTTCAATCACTATTTACCAGTCATAAAACTTACAACAAAGGCTTCTTTTGAGAAATCTTGCGACACTTTTCCTTCAGAATTGGCTGCAATTGACATAATTTTATGTTTTTGCTTCAGACTTACTACTTTTGCTCTGTTTTCTGGTAAAAATTAATATTCCAATCCAAAACTGGTTACAAATTCTTTGAAGAATGGAATAGCTAGACTCCCAAAATATGTCATAATTTACATTAGTCCATCATCCATTTCCAAAATCAAACACCTCATCCTACTTTTATAATTCAAAATCAAAACAAACAACTTGGATCATTCCTTCACTCAAAATTCTAAGATATCAACATTTGCTTGAACCTCAAGGCTAGTTCAAGTAAATTTCCCGCAACATAGCCTCTAGAAAAAGAAGTGAAATATCGTTCTAGGTTTTTCAACATTTTGAATCCCAAAAGTTAGCATCATTTCCAAAAACATTCACCAAATTAACACATGAAACATCAAACCTAGTTTTAGGATACTTGTCAAAACATAATACTTTTGGATCATTCCACTTACTATCACTATTGTTAGGATATTGAACCTCAACCTTTTCTTGTCACCTCACAGCTAGTGCAACCAGAAGTAACAAAATATCCTCCAAAAAAGAAGTAGAATATTGGTCCACATATTGTGCCACATTTGCATCCAAAAGATTAGCATCATCCTTCAAAACAACACTCATAATCTTAGGGTCTTCAGCATTAAAACAACTAACTATAGCCAACACCCAACAAACATTTTTCTCAAAGGTTTACGTGCATCCCAACAACATATCAACATCAATCTATTACCAAATCACTCTCATCAAGGGTCACAACATCACGTAGGGAAAATTAATAAGTCTACAACATCAAATTGACCTAAATGCACTTGAAAAAGATGTTGACAAACTTTATCAACAATGCTTTGGACACCATCAAGAGAGTGAGTCACAATATTGAAAACATCATGAAACTCATCAAAACACAAATTCATATCATCAACAACATGTTCAACATTAAGACAGCTCATACCAACAGCCCGCATACTATGACCCTTCATACAATGCACAATATCAACAAGGGTTACAACAACAAAATCAGGATCCTAATGTTATGCTAAATCAATATGGATCTTCCTTCATTCAAAAACCCCAACAAAAAACAAACACACACCCACAAATGAACATCATTCCACAAACATCTCAATATCAACATCAACAACACTTCCAATATCATCAAAACATTGATTCATATCAACAACAAAGTCTATTTCCACAAAATCGAGTGAATCAACAACATCAATGGTCACAAAATCAAAATCAAATCACCCAACACCAAAATCAAATACAACAACAATATCAACCCCAAATCAACAATATCCACACCAAAATCATCAACTACAACATCATCAAGACCATCAATCTCAAAAACAAGAAACTTCATCTCAAATACAATAATCAAGTCGACCACAACAAGCCTCACAATCCAACCAAACTAATAAACGTAAATACACTCCTTTAGGGGAGATAATTGAGGGTGTGTTAAACCAAGTAGTCGATGCCAAAATTATCACACTTCCAAAACCGCCACAAAGTGGTGAACCTACCATCAAATTCCCATGGTACGATGACAAGGCCTATTGTAAATACCATGGAGTAAAAGGTCATGATGCATCAAAATGTGTTACACTCAAAAGACTTATCCATGACCTTATTGATCAAGGAGAAACAACTATTGAAGAAAATGATCAAGGGCCATCTACCAATGACAACATTGACAATATATCAGCCTCAAAATTCAAAAACACTAATCAATACCTAGGGTATGTAAAGGATCATGATGGGCCAAAAAGTGGCAATATGATAGGTATGTGTAGGGTATGTGGCTAACAAAATTTTTTTTCACCCAAAATTGATGAAACAAAAAGAGTTTTTAAAGGAGTTTCTCAACTTTCCACCAATATAAATTATGCTTTACTTTGAATTTAATAAATAATTATTATTCATTTTCTATTTGAATTACGACTAAAGTCTTGATTGATAGGCTGATTGAAAAACATCTATAGATTTTAAATGGTATCACATTTTTTGAATCTAAAACATGCATCACATTCTATGCTTCACATACTCTAGGATTAATTTTTTTTTTGAATTTTATGAAGTTTTGACCAAGTTAAGGTGGTCATACATACGAGTTTTTATATTTTTTAAGAGTTGTAATAAAAAAATCATAATTAATTATTTACTTGGAAAAAAATTACAAACAGGTATGCATCACATCAAGACTTGAGTCCTCTACTTATATCTAAAATCTTACAAAAAAATATTATCATTTTATTTTGGTTAGGGTGGTTAGACAGACACCTACTTCTTATTTTTTGCCTAAAATTTAAGTACTACTGCATTAAAATTTCAAATTTTCACTAAATATATTTTTTTAAAATAAACCTAGTAGTTTAGAAACTACGTTCAATTTACTACAAATTCTATTCTTACATATTTTTGAAATAATATAGATAACTTATACAAATTTTTATGTCAAGTTGCCTAACTCTGATTTTTTTGAATTTTTTTCCAGTTAAGGGCTTGGTTTTTCCATGATGATCATGCACATACCCCCTATCTACAACTAATCACATTGAAAATGTCTACATAATCCAATGAGCAAGAGGACATACATCAAGAATTTAATCCCAAGCATGATCAAAATCAATCACCCAAGTATAGCAATGATCCAGTCTAAGATATATTGACATCGTCCAACCTCATGGGTATGTGCAGGATCATGATGGGCCAAAAAGTGGTGATATGATGGGTATGTGTAGGGTATGTGGCTGGCGAATTTTTTTTAATCCAAAATTGATGAAACAAAAAGGGTTTTTAAAGGAGATTCTCAACTTTCCACCAATATAAATTATGCTTTACTTTGAATTTAATAAATAATTATTAAAAAATTTCTATTTGAATTACAACTAAAGTCCTGATTAATAGGTTGATTGAAAAACATCTATAACTTTCAAACGATATCACATTTTTTGAATTTGAAACATGCATCACATTCTATGCTTCGCATGCTATAGGATTGAAAAAAAATTGAATTTCATGAATTTTTCACCAAGTTAAGGTGGTCAGACATATGATTTTTTATATTTTTTAAAATTTGTAATAAAAAATTCATAATTAATAATTTAGTTGGAAAAGATTTACAAAAAAATATGCATCACATCAGTACATGAGTCCTCTACTTATATATAGAATTTTATAAAAAAATATTATCATTTTATTGTGGTTAGGGTGGTTAGATAGACACCTACTTCTTATTTTTCCCTTGAAATTTAAGTACTATTGCATTGAAATTTCAAATTTTCACCAAATAGTTTTTTTTTTTTTTTAAACTAGTTGTTTAGAAACTACATTCAATTTGCTATAGATTATATTCTTACATATTTTTGAAATAGTATAGATAACTTATTCAAATATTTATGTCAAGTTTCCTAACTCTGATTTTTCTAAATTTTTCGCCACTTAAGGGCATGTTTTTTCCATGATGATCCTGCACATACCCTCATGGCAGTACATATTGATCATCAAAAGACTCTTAATCCAACATATGTACCCAATGCAAAAAACCTAAGCCAAGAGCTATCCAAGGATCCTTTACAAGAAATCCCTTCTTTGAAATTGATCCATGTCAAGAATGTGAACCAAAGCATATCGAAGATAATACCACACAAAGTCAAGATCAATAAACCCCACCATCAAAATATTATAATGACTTGGTGGATATCTTCCAAGACATCCAAGGTTTTCCAAAAGAATAACAAATCCATACACCAAGCACACATACATCTACCCATGAGATGCTTACTCCTAAGGGACATGTAGATGATCTTCATCCAAAACAAGAGTCTCATACTCTTGATATCATTACCAAGGAACAAGATTCTCCTACTCTTAATGTCTTTACACATGATCAAGACATAGCCGAAGCTAGAGACATATCAGAAATGGATCATGAAGAAGACTTCTACATAAGCTGTGAATTAGAAACATCATGTGTAGGCATATCAAAAATGAATAATGAGGAAGAATTTTATGTGGGTTGTGAATCATCAACACCTCTTGAAGAAGAATTAAAATATGATATTTCACAAGATCAAGCCAAAGATATCAATCAAGAATTTATCCCACATATGGAGGATCCTATCACTTATAAACTTGGATCACTTACCTTTGTCAGAGCAAGCTATCCTACTAGTGAAGAAGCCATCACCTTTGAAGATCCACAACAAAGCAAAGAGGGATTAGCACCCTGTTTCCAAGGTAAATCATATCCTATTGCAAATAATTTTTTTCAACAAATGCATTATCAAGACAGAGGATTAGGCGTACATGAATAGGGTATCCTAAAACCAATGCAAATTATTAGAAATCCTAAGCATCAAGGTCTTGGTTATTCAACAATAAAGGAATCTAAAAATATCAGTGCTACCTCTATAATACCGAGGTAACTTTATCTAATGCAAACACCAACATAGGGAGAATGAAGGGTCCTTATGATGAAACCACTACCAATGCTACAACCATTAATATCATGAATCATCATCCATGTATTTTTCCACCCTTTAATTGGAACCAACAACAAGAAAAAGATTTATATCAAGAAAGGAACAAGTCATTGAAGCAAAAGAATCGGTAAAATAAAATGGACAAGCAAAATTCAAATGGATTCAAGAGAAAAAGAAAGAAAATCATCCCTATCAAAATCCATCAGTCAAACAAACTATGGAGAAAAATAAAAAAGGTAAGTTCATCCATCAAAGATGTCCAACGATACAAAAGAAAGCTTCAAGAGTGACCTACAAGGTATATCAAGAAGTTGGTCCCAATTGAATCTCCATATCCACCCATCATTGCTCATCATGCCAAGTTTGGAGAGTCAAAGATTCCAAACTGTCTACCAACCCATTTGAATCTCATATCCCTCAATGCATTTCACCATCCATGATATCCAAATCACACATTGACCATGTATTGGTAGCAACTCTTTATCATAAGGACTCTAAGGCCACCCTATCACAATGTGCACATCAAGGTAAGATTGACTCTTTTATCAAAAAAGAAGACAAAAATTATCAAGAGTTACATTCAAGCACCCGTATCTTAGCAAAACAACTCCTTCAAGTGGGATATCATTGGCACATCATGATAGCAACAACACCCATATTAGCACTAGTAGTATCTACATCAACACCACCAGGTGGTTCAACATGAGCAAGAAATTGTCACCATGATGAAAACCTAGTAAATAGGCATCTTGTATGACATCAAAAAAATCAAGAGAAAAATCGTCCTCCATTGAGAACCACTATGGTGGCGCTTTGGACAAGTACCATGATGAAAACCTGACAAACAGGTGTCATGTATAGAATCGAGCATCTACGTGCACTGTTTCATGTGGAAGCATCTCATCTTATCCATAATAAATCCAATCCATTTTTATCCAAATCCAACTTATCTTGATCTTAACAAATTTTTGGTGTACACTTTACACTTGCTTATGGAAAACATCTTGACATGGGTCACTATCATTGATCCTATCCTATCCAACATTATCTAATCCATGAAGCATTGTCCAAAGGGGCATACTCTATCTAAACATATTATCCTATCACAAGATAATCCATCACCTACATTGCTATACACTGGGGGCAAGTACTTACATCTTGCTTTAGAATAAATCTTGATCTATTTCTTTCTAACATGGTGTGATCTAAACAATTCATCCCGACAATAAGGTGTACCACCAATGCACTACCAGGGTAACCTTCAAAATAATTTGTTCCAACAACAAGGTGTACCACCAACACACTACCAGGGTAACCTTCAAAACAATTCGTCCCAACAACAAGGTGTACCACCAACGCACTACCAAGGTACCCTTCAAAAACATCCAGGAAATAGACAAAATCAAAATAAAGTAAAAAAAATCAAAATCCCAAAAACATGTTATGCTTTGAGTAGACACCAGTCAAACTACGTGGTCTCTGCATGTATAATGTAGGAAAGGATAGTCATTGATGAGGCCCCAAGGCCTTAGGTCAGTCCCCTTAGGTGTCCCTTTTGATCTTTAAACTTGGTCAAAAAATCCAAACAAAAACATTCAAATATCCAACAAAAGTGGTCAAGAAACTCAACAGTGGTACAAATGACAAAAAAACATGTCTCTTAAAAGCGCACAAAAATCACAAAGGTGGCCATTTCATACAAATAAAGTCAATAGCGAACATTTTAGGCAAGAGAAAAAATCAAAAGTGAAAATCTAGAGAAATAGTGAACATCTTAGGCAAGAGCGAAAATCTAGAGCAATAGTGAACAGTTTAATCAAAAGCAGTAAGACTAGTGCACAAGCATAAATTTCATGAAATTACTGCTATTGCCTAAAAAAATTTCTAGCATTAATTACTCAAAAATGAGAAGAAGACAATAGGAAAGGAGAAGGAACATATCGTGACACCTACGCTAGCAGGCTTCCTAAACTCACTGACCACCAAAAACATCAAAAAACATTCAAAAAATATCAAAAATCCTATTTCCACCATCACCTATCTGCAATAAAGGTTCATCCATAATAAATAGACCATCATCCTCACCCTTTGACAAAATAGAAAAATAAACAAAGAAACATCAAGAACTAGAACTTTCAAGCAAACAATCATAAAGCTTTGATTACAAATAGACAAAAACAATGCCAAAGTGTTACCCACATATCTTTTGAAAAATCAACAACATCCTGAGATATGTCTTAACAGATTTGTTCCTACGATAGACATGATCAACACTGGATAATAGCCCCAACACAAACAAATATGGCAAGTGATATAACAACATTGTTTTATCTTTTTATGATCTTATCTTTTTCGATTTGTCTTATTGACTCATTCCCATGATCTCTCAAGGATGTCCATAAGGATTTAGAGAGGAAGGAATGAAGGCAATTGTGTGTCAATTTTGTTTGCTTTGTTTGTTGGATATTTTTGTGATACTACCATGGCGAATACTTGCTTTGTTCTATGTATGGAAGTTGTCTTGAGGTATTTTGTGTAGTGGTTGCATGTTAGGTACTTCACACCTCTTTGTGTAGCTAGTCAAAAATATTTTAAAGCTTCTCACCCATACACTCTAATAGGGTTTCCATATGTCTTTTATGAGAAAAATACTCCTTATTTTCCAAGTCAAAGTCCCTACAATGGATACAATGCCACCTTGGTTATTAATACCCTAGTGCATCATATCTATTTGATACATAAAAAAGGATTGCTAAAAATGTGAAGCCTCGATGCAAAGAAAAAGAAAACTCATCAATGACTAACAACATAAACTATTCTTCATTTCTTATTTAACATTCTCTTATTTTCAACATTTCTTCTGTCAATCCTTGTACTTAAACGTATCACATCAGCTTATCAAAAAAATTGGTTCATTATCTAGAATTTTCACTAAATTTCCCAGGGGGGCACCATGCTATCCTATTTGGGGCATATTGGGGCAACTCCTGAGGAGGAATTTTTAAAATTTCTTTGACACAACGCTCAAAATATCATTGTATCAAAGAGGTACAAAATGTAGACACCTAAAATTGTCCTAGTATGCAAACTAGCATTTTAACATTGATATTCATCATTTACATCAAAAGCCCTAATTTCCTCTATTAATTGAATAATATTACATTATTTAATTAATTCAATTTTTCATCATTTTTGACTAATTAAATAAATTTCATTTATTTAATTATGTCACTAATTCACTTTATTCCTCCTTATTAATTAAATAACATCAATTATTTAATAAATTCCTAATCTAACTTTATTCCTCCTGATTAATTAATTGACATCAATTATTTAATTATGTCGCTAATTTACTTTATTCCCCTAAATAAATTAAATTATTAAAATATAATAGTTTAATTAAATCACTTTCCCTTAAACATGAATAAATGAATAATTAATAATATTACATTATTTAATTAATTCAATTTTTCATCATTTTTGACTAATTAAATAAATTTCATTTATTTAATTATGGACTAATTTACTTTATTCCTCCTGATTAATTAAATAACATCAATTATTTAATAAAGTCCTAATCGAACTTTATTCCTCCTGATTAATTAAATGACATCAATTATTTAATTATGTCGCTAATTCACTTTATTCCCCTAAATCAATTAAATTATTAAAACATAATAGTTTAATTAAATCACTTTCCCCTAAACATGAATAATTGAATAATTTAATACTATTACATTATTTAATTAATTCACTTTTTCATCATTTTTGACTAATTAAATAAATTTCAATTATTTATGTCGCTAATTCACTTTATTCCTCTTGATTAATTAAATAACATCAATTATTTAATAAAGTCCTAATCTAAGACCTAAATCTGAAAATGGCGCACTTTGCTCCCAAATGTTTCACAACCTTTGCGACCTCCGACAAGGATCTCCATGGGAATTCCATAGTGACAGACCATGGAAGGGTGGATTTCAGGGGTGCGACATCAACATTTTCATACCCAAATGTGGATTCATAGAGGCTCAATATGAGTATATGGGCATTTGTGGAAGGGGAGAGGCAACCCTCTTCAATTGCCTACAATGAATAAAGGCCGTTGCCTCTCTTTTAAGGAGGCTCTATGCGGTAATAAATCGACATTTTCTCCACCTAATTTATAGCCTCGGCATTGAAACCCTAGTTGCCACCATCAAAGAGGTCGGGATGTGGATGGTGGGGAAGGGTCCATGCTTTCTCTTCACCCCTCATCCACATCCCCTATGGTGCAATTGGAGGAGTTTGACATAGAGCTGGAGGAGTTTCTACAAGATTATGCCCTAATTTGTAGATTCACAAAATTATGGCCAAAATTATGTGATCTACACACATGGGTTTCTGAGAAATGGAAAATATTCATGAAGGGTGAAATTTGGATTTATCCTTGTGCCAGGGATTTTTTATTTTGGAATTTAACTCTAAGGTAGATAAGGAGCTAGTGTGGTAGAATAGTCCTTGGAGTTTTCAAGGTGATTTTTTGTGTATGAAACCATGGTTTCCAACCTTTGATCAGCGAACAAAATTTTTCTCCTTAGCTTATTTCTGGGTATGGTTTCCATTTCTTCCTCTACAATTTTGGGAGCTTGATTGCCTGTGAACCATTGGGAATGGTTTAGGGAAATGTTACTGTACTTCCAAGGAAACAATCGATTATCAGATTTCCACCTATGCACGAATATGTGTTGAAATGGATTTATCTAATGGCCTACCTACTGAGATTATGTTGAAGGTGGGTAATAGAAGTTGGGTGCAACCTGTTGACTATGAGAAAGTCGCCTTCAAATGTAGGTGATGTTTTTCTAAAAAACCATCATACATCCTTGTGTCAAAAACAACTAGCCATTGCGAATTTGGCCTCCACTGGGAAACCTTCCTAGTGGGATGGGGCTAGTCCTTAGCATTATGTCATTACTCCCAACCCTCATCAAGGCTCAAATCAACTCCATGCTCTTTCTAAGGACACTAAGGTTTGCTAATCAACTTTGAATAATGCGTCTATGGTGGATTTCTTGGTGGCTATAGGTTGTGAAGTTGGTACTGATGTTGATGACACTAAGGTTTTCTCATCAACTCTGACTAATGGGTCTGTGGTGGATTTCTTGATGGCTATAGGTTGTGAAGTTGGTACTGATGTTAAGGTTCATCAACCAAAGGATGCTTCCCCAGCTTGCTCCCTTGCGTCGATGGAACATTCTGTGGTTACAGACTCTATAGATGGCCCAAAAGTGGACCACTATCATTCAAATGATGATGGTTGGAAAAAGGCAAAGAGGAGAAAATAGAATCCTCAACATTATATGGTTTCAAGGTCCTCCAAGAAAGGGGGAAATGTGGAATCTTAAGTCTTGCTACTATTGGTGGCATCAGTAAATTTTGCCTTATCTAGAATATATCTTATTTTTGATAGTGGCACGAAGAACAATAATTAGAGATTTGAATGGTCCAACTTGACCACTATTGATGTAACTTTGAATTTTATTAATTTAATATTCATAGCTCTACTGTGTTTTACTGATAAAAAAAGGTCCTAATCTAACTTTATTCCTCTTGATTAATTAAATAACATCAATTATTTAATACATCTGGCTACTACAAAACCATAATGATGAGCGAGAGTGGGACTTCAGGCGGGAGTAGGAGTTCAAACTATGAGGAAGGAGCATTTGAGGAGGACATCGATAAAGCCAATAAGATTGTAGTTCGATGGCTACTGGTGTCTTTTAGGGAGTTGTTGGAGGTCATTTCTAGATCTCCTCTTTGTTTTTTATGCAGTTCAGGAGCAGCAAGTAGGTGTTGGAGGCCATTTTATTTTGATGCCAGTGTTGTTTCTTTCAGGGCGAAGCTTTTTGTTTAGGAGGGATTTTCTGGTGCTGCTCAGGCTTGGTTGGTTTATCCACCGGGCTTGGGACTTTTTGACTAGTTTTGGCATCCTCCAGGGTTGAGGATGTTGCTTTTGAGCTTCACCCAGTTGTTTGGTACCCTATTTGGGTCGATTCCTAGGAGGTTGCTTGCTTGGATGAGCTCTTTCACTTGTGATGGTGTCTATGTTCCTTCCCTAGGTGTTGTGTGGGGAGCGGCCTGCTCTTGGGCTTTCAATGGCTTATTGGTTCAGTTTTCTTTGGGGTTTTTTCCCCTTTGTTTCTCTTGGCTTTAGGGGATGTGGCTCTATGGTGCCTATTTTTAACTCGAATGGTCATGAATGGCCTGGTTTTTGTGTTGCTGGGGAATAATATTTTATGGCCCCTTTGTTGTTTGGTTATGTTCTCTAGTGAAGGTTTTTTTTTCCCTTGTTTTGTCTGTGTGTTGTGGGCTGGGTGTTTTTTAAATATGTTCCTAGATGTTCTTCTTAAGGAAGCTATTACTGTGATTATTGACCTCTTTCTGGAGCAACCTAGTATGTACTTATGCCTTTATTTTTTCAGAGGTTGCTAATCTCTTGAAGTTTTTATGTATGGCTCTTGGCCTCCCTAGTGTGTGGAGTTATCGATCTAGTGTGTAGGGATTTGGGGATCATTCTTGGGCTAAGAAAATTCATGTTTTTATTCTGAAAGCTCAAGTTTTTTTAGGTTTTGTCCGATTGGATGAAGTGTGTTTTTCTGTCCTATTTCTGCACTTTGTTATGCCAAAAGAGGTTATGTTGGTTCATCCTTCTGATGTCTTTGCATTCTCTCTAGATCTACAAGTGGGGTCTTTTATGGAGGTGGAAACTACTCCCATTGTGTTGGAGCCCTCTTCTATTGAGGTGGAGATGGTTGTTGTAGATTTGGTGGAGTTTCTGGTCAGCTTGTTCCTTTGAGGTGGGGCTTCTATGGGAATTGTGTGAAGGATTTGGAGGGTGGGGCTCTCATATCTTCTTCTCCTATATAGGGGAGCTCTCTCCTCTTGAGGTGGAGGTGGGAATGGATCTGGTGGGGTGCTGCTATAAGATGGTGGATGTGCTTTAGTGTTTTGGTGTGCTCTCTAACTCCCCTATTGAGGTGGGGTTCTTAGAGTTGCTAGTGTTTTTTATTATGGGGTTGAGGCTAATGGTGCTCTTTACCATTAAGTTTCCTTTTGTTCTTGGCTAAGTGATGTATTTATTGAGCAGATGGTTTGCTAATTCCTAGCTGATACAGGTGGGTTCTATGTTTACTTAAGGTTTCTAGGTTGTTAAAATCTAGTTGGTTAGGAATCTTGTCCCTCTCTTTTTATCTGATGCAGCTTGTGTATTCATATCTTCTTATTAATTGTTGTTGTTTATTATATGTGATTTATCTTATCTACAACTTTCTTACCTTGGTTAGGGGTATGGAGCCCTTCAAAACCAGTTGTAATGGGTTTCAGGGCCCCATCAAAACTTATTTTTCCTATAATCAAAAACATCAATTATTTAATTATGTCGCTAATTCACTTTATTCCCCTAAATAAATTAAATTATTAAAACATAATAGTTTAATTAAATCACTTTCCCCTAAACATCAAAAAGGTCAAATCAAACAAATACAATTTTTTTGCAAAATTCAAACATGATTTGCACGTTCAAATCAAAAGGATTAATTAATTAAATCAATTAATTAATTATCCTCACCCACTTTCATGACTGAGAAAATTATGATCCCTCGGTTGCTCAATCTGATTGGCTGACTGACCCATCTATTTCTAACTAATTCATTTATTCTTCAATCCCACTAAAAGCTCCATCTATTTCCTCAATCTCACTAAACACTCAAAATGATTTCTTTAATCACACCGATTACATAATCAAAATACACCGATTGCTCCCATCTAAATCCTCTCAATAGTTTTCAACCGTTGATCATGATATTCTACTATGTGATCTAAAGTGTTCATTTTGAAACACAAAATCTATATAACAACCATCTTCTTCCTAAAAAATGATCAGAGAATTAACATCTTTTGCACAATGAAGTAATGCAGAAATCATAATCAACCTTTTGAAGCTTTTACATACATCTTCGATCAAACATCTCGCATCTTGGAAGATTTTGGCTACACACAATGGAGGCTTTGCATTGATACAATGAACAATCCAATATCTTTGCGAACAGAGTTCGACATGAGATGGTAAAGCTACATTGTATTGAATTCATTGTTATTGTTTTGTTTCAATTTCTTTTGTGAATTCATTGTTCTTTGTAGTTTCATTTCATGAGTAATGGGTACAAATCTTAGCTTTTTTTTAGATTAGATTAGTGTCAATTCAAGCATGTTTTGATCTCTTAATTTCATACCGATTTCCCCCTTACACAATATGTATTTGATTCAAAATTGGAGAGTGACTCCTTGCCCTCAATGGAAAACTATGTGATGGCCTAGGGTATGTTGGAGAAGTGAGGCCATGGTTTGGAATCAAGAGGCATGAAAATGAGAAGAGGTGAGGACAACAAAAAGGAAAATAATTTTTAAGAGAAAACATTGGTGCAGACTATGCTAATACTTCAAAGAAGAGTAGAGATATGAAAGGTAAAAAAAATCCTCCTTATTCCAAAAACTTGGAGTTTTGTTTCTAAAGTTTCAAACCCCAAGTCTCAACAATTCATTTTGACATCCCATTGGTGGAGACCACTTATTTGAAAGATATGATAGAGGTGGTTAACAAAATGATACATAATATGAGAATAGTCCAAGATGCCTTTGAGGACCATAGCAACCTTACAAAGTGGTATTTTATTGACATAAATTATAGATGGAACATTAAGATGGATATGTGGGAAAAAAAGGATAGGGATCGAGGGACATGTGAATTTTAAGGATGATAGGCCCATCTTCTAAAATTTGCATTGTATTCCTAAAATAAGTTGGAAGCATAATACTTGGATCACAAGAGAATACTGGATACCATGGAAGGTAGCACAAAAAAGGAGAGGGAAGAACACAATGCTAGAATGTTTAGTTTGGAGCAAGAGATGGAGGAAATAAAGGATAAATTAAACAGATTAATAAAGTAAATACACTATAAAAAATAGTACTATGGGGCTTAAGATATTGAATGAAATACTTAAGAAGATGCTTATGGATTTTATTTCTCTTCTTTATGTAGAAAAAAATGACAAGGATAGACCTAGTACAAGGACAAGAGGTAGCAAGTAGATGAAGGCGAGAACTAAGGAGAATGAACTATTGGATTTTTTGATTTAAATTAAAGTTTCTATAGAGATGAGCTAGGAGATGTTGACATCGTAAAGAAATTGAAACCTTCTCTTAGGTCTATGGTGTCTCTTATTTTGTGCTTTTTATTTTCTATTTTGTTGTTAGTCAATTATATTTTTTCTCAAATTTTATTGTAATTTATGGTTCTAGGTTCCCTTTAAAACCTATTTACCCTTTAATCAAAAACCATCCCAATAGAGTCAACATATAAAGAACTCATATTTTTTCCTAACACAAGGATAAAATAATTATGACATGCCTAGATAAATTTTTATCTAGGTCCTTGTTAATCAAAAGACTAAGTATAATACTTCATATGGTTTACTATTTACTTATAGTTCCAAGTTAGCCTATCATCCCTTGTATATAAAAACTTAGCATGAATAGATTCCTACACTTCTAGCCAACCCAACCAAATTCTATCAATGATTTAAATATTCTTTTCCCAAATAAAATTATATCACAATATCAACTTGGTAAGGACCTCAGAGAAATCAAAGGATATAAATTTTGTCACAATATTTTTTGACACAAATGAATTTCATAAGCCTAACCTTGATCATTTCATTTATCCTTTAGCATATTAGTTATCAATGATACAATTCAACCTAGGGCCACTTACAACTATGGCACAACATAATGATAGTCAATAAATTTATTAATTGCCCTAAATTCATAAACATTAATACACAATACATTATGACACTACAACTATTATTTTTTATTGATAATAGTTATAAAAATTCATGTCTAAATGATGTTAATATAATAACTTTATTTCAGTTTGTAGGGGTAGCCAATAAGGCAGATACTTATCTTCACCCCTCTACAACATGCTTTTGGATCTTATCATCACCACTATACACCCATGTCCAACAATTATAATATTTTTATATTTTACAAGGTCACCACGATCGTGATAAACTAAAATATAAATTAGTCCCAAGTATCCACCTTAAGCCATCAAATGCAAACCATATTAGAAACTAAAGTAAAATACCTAAACATAATTGTTTACATGTGTGCATCTTGGTTTGAAGTATAATGAGGATAATTATGGATGTCAAAGTATATGGTGATATTTCATAAGAATAAAACATATGAAAAAGTAAGAGTACACAAAGTATCCAAATTGTTTGAAATAATTCCTCAATAAAATGCAAACTATTTGATAGAAATTCCTTTTCCATTATGCTTTGCAAAGAGCATCCATACAAGGCTCCAATTTTATTATTAATTAAACTATCACCAACATTTTTCCGTGCATTTTTTATTTCTTTGGTTAAGCTTTCACCCAAACATTCTAAAACTAGTTTGGGAGATCAAACTACAACATTGATTAAATTTATTTGGTGAAAATTTCACCCACACATTCCATAGCTAGTTTGAGAGGGAAAACCACAAAATTGAATAAGGTTTAATAAAGACCATGATTAGCAATAATTTTTTTTTCAAATATTAATAAGATTTGTTATTTGTAATACCATACATATACAATAATGATGGGTACCTAAATATATGGATCTGAGCCTACTGTTATTTTCTTCGATTCCAACTATCGATAATTTTTAGCACCCTTACCCTTTCTCATCCTCTCATTTCATCTTAGTGGTGGCTACTCCAATTTTGTTAAAACTCCCCATGGTTTCATAGAGGAATGAGAATTAATGGTGACTAGTTTGAGCTCCATAACTTTCCTCATCCTTTCCATGAGTACACATAGATATTTCTCAAATCAAAACCCCTTTCAACTATAGATCAACCAAACCCCACAATGCAG